>JASANH010000630.1:0-128202 GCA_030248295.1 Mesodorylaimus sp. YZB2_4
ACGGGCAGCCTTTATTGGATTATACATAAACATGCAGCATAGTGAGAAAGGAACTGATAGTACTGACTGAGGTGCCACAGCCACCCTGACCTCGCATACCTGGCTGGTATACCTGGCTGCAAAAGCTCGGCATTCATTCTGTTCCAAATCTGCACCAATAATAACTCACTTGACCGCACGCCATTCGTGTCAGCTGCTTACAACAAAGTCGGGTAAACCCAGCCCGAAATTTCGGGTCAGATTCAACCTGACCTAATCCGGTGCCCACCCCTCGAGAACTAATGACTCTCTGGTGAACTAATTGACCTGCCCAACAAGCGCAGGTACTTTATACCCAAGTCTTCCAAGCACACTATGCATTTCGCGAAGATCTCTGGTCAAAAAAGCCACAAAAAAGTGATACGCTACCCATCCTATTGCTCACCATGCCAGTTTTGGCCTGCAGAAAATAATCGTAGCTTGTCTGCATGGCTTACCAATTTGGTCCAAACTAGGACACCCGGCCATGGGAAATTACTAGAGCACTTGAAGCAGCAGTTTTTACAATTCTTATAGCGCCATTCGGATGCATTCAGATGCTGCCGCATCTGTAACTTATCAAGCTTTTATATTTAGGCGCACTCAATCACGTTTCAAGCCTGGCCCGAACATCTGACCATCGAACTAAATTTCTAAGAATTGGCTTCGCAGCGATCAAAAACGAATAAGTCCATTTCCAGTTACCGATCACTTGGATCGGTTCACGATCGGAAAACGCCAGCTGTCAAGTATTCTCGTAAATCGAACCGTTCGTCACACGAACGCGTCACATATCCTCAATTAGCTTATCATTCCATTTTCGATTTCCTACAGACATCTTTTTCGTCAAGTATAATTCAAAGACGTCAAACTCTTCTCAGTTTGGACAGCGGTCGCTGGCCAATGTTCAGGCCTTTCAGGGTAAGTTAAAAATGCTGCTGCGATTTGGTGACGAAACTACTGTAGTGAACCAGTTTGAACGTCAGTTCTGTAAATGAGTTAATAGAAACACCTCAAAACAGGGTTCTATGTTTTTTTAATTTTTGTGGGCCGAAGCCCGTTTTTGCCTCTAACCGGCCAACAGTCAAACCTTCTAAGCAAGGCTGTGCGAGGACTGGCACATACAGCAGCGTCCCTCTGTGTGTCTCCACTAGGAGCACCTCCACGTGAGGCCATCCTGGACAGGACACCGACTTCCTCGGACGATAGCGGGCGGGCTGTGAACCCTGTCAGTGTTGGACAGCCGAGACTGTCTACTCGTTTGGAACACCTCTTGGGTACCGCATGAGTCGCCCACGACCTGAAGTGCGAGGTCAGCGAGGGTTTATGGTTCGCAAGCCGACCTACCTCACCGGGGATCGAGCCGGGACGAGTCCAGCCACTCGCTACCAAGCAATACGAAGAGACGAATGCCGAACCGCTGCACCACCGCGGACGCCAGGGGTTCTGTGTTGCTCAACCATTTATGTCTCGTGCATTGAGTTATCACACAGTGCTCAACCTGGGCTAAGCTGCCTGTGATTTTGTGAAAAAGGTTGCAAATTTTCTGATTTCGCCAACTCTTCTGATGAGCAATTTTGTGCGCCGAGGCTTTGGAAAGCTTGTGTTGTAAAAAAATCCTAGCTTCTCTAACATGTAAATTTTGAGAGGCCCTCACACAAAAGCGCATAATTTTAACTAGTTTTGTGGAAGTTGTTTTCTTAACAAAAACATCCCCTGCTCTGCCAGTAGGTCGTTGACGCATGCATCGATGCTTAGGCTATCATGCTTGCCACTTTTGTGCCTCTGTTTCATCGTATTTATTTCTTTTCCAGAGCCAATGAGCAAGTGGATTGTTGGAGCGTGTAGTAGTTCAATTATGTTTTGCACATTTTGTTCGGCAAGAGACTCGTTTCGTCTTCATGTCTTTAGTTCAGATGCTTGTTTTTATTCCTCTCGCGTGGTTTTTGTAAGAATGCTCAACTGAATGCGGGCACTGGGAAAAGGCCATGGGAAGAGTAATAATTTGAAATTCATGCTATCGATGCTGCGTTCTGATAACGTTTGAACTTTTGTTTTGACAGTGAAACATTTTTGTAGTTTATAACGATCCAATTTAAATTTTGTCCGTGTCTATCAGTCTTTTTCCTTTTTTTGATCGCGCATAAGAGTTTCAGGAAGGGTTCAGAAAAGGCATTATTCCACCGGTAATATCACCTGCCCTTATCAATCATCTTCTGTCACTGCTCTGAGTGGCACATGCTCACAAATTCGAAACTCGATTCTTGTCAATGAAACATGGCGGTAAGCTTGGAAAAAGTCAATGCATGACATGCAAATGTATAAACAGAGTTTTTGAAGCCAAAAGTTCCTTTTCCCAAGCCAAAACCCCCTCCCACCTGTCCATATGTATCTTTGTGTATGGTAATCCAGTGAAAATATCAAATCCAATTATCCTGTGGGGAAGGGGCAGCTGGGAACTCGATCGGGCTTCGTATCCATATTTTGCTCCCTTTTTCGTCCCAGCTTGCTCATATTTGCTTATAATCCGTTTCTTGAGCCTAGGCGAGGAGTCGATGAGACGTGTAGCAGGTGCACTTGTCCCAACTCCATATTGACCCGTGCTCGATTAGCTTTTGCGAAGACCGAAACAGGAGAATGAATTGGCCTGTTTCTCGTCCGCAGAGACTGGCGGCGACTTGTTCGATTCGATAAAGCGTGCCTTTGAGGGAGCTTGTCAAATGTATTGTCTTCCCCTTACACCTCCAGCTCGACGAAAGGACCTTGTCTACGAGTAGTTTTCCTTTCATAAAGGCTGTCAGCAAACTTTCGCTCACTGGCTTCCTTTAGGGAAAGCTTACAAAGGACGGACGAGGCGCTTCTGGAGACCCTGTCTCCGCTTGGTGGTTTCTTACGAAGCCCCTTGTTTTCGCGTCCTCCTTGCCTTTCTGCCTCAGCTCTTACATTGTACGGTAGACTGCCTTGGAGCGGTGTCGGAGATCAATGAGTACCTTGCCCAAATTTACTGTCGATTTGATCGAATTTTGACTTCAGGGCGGCGTAATGCTAGTATCTAGTTATACGAAGGCCACTAATAGCTGGCCTGAAAGTGAGTTATCCTTGGCTCAACGCCCAGACTCGGATGAGGAACTGGAACATACTTCTGTCCCCTAGCCACCCTATGACTAATCACGGGACCCAGTGCTCGATCACGGTGAGGGATCGATTTAATCATCGATGCACTGCGGGGCTCTGTCCGAGTCACGCATGGATCCATCTCGCTGTTGCATTGTGACCAGACGACGCACACTGACCAAGTCAGGGTCTTGGAATCCTCCAGTCGATCATGGCGTGATCGATGGGTTTTCAATCGCTAATTGCTTGTTAGGCCAAATGATTAAGCAGATAATCAGCTATGTTTGTCATTGGTATTATTTATGGGGGGACTGGTAAGGGACATTGTTGAAAAAGTGCACACGACGGTCTTTTATCAAACATGTATATGTATGTTGGAGGGAAGTGGTACTATGGCTATTTCAGGGTGCACTGACGACGAGTGGGTGGGGGGGGGGGGATATGGAATTTTTCCGCTTGTTACCTCTTGTAGTCTTGCGGACCTCCTCAAGCCTTCACAGCAACATGCCAGAGAACCGCAGTAACGGACCGAGATATCCTAGTCGATTTGTAGGCACTGCGGTCCAATGTACTGATTCCCCTGCTGCTTTGCACCTGCCATACATCTCAGGACGCAGATGTCCCAAACCCCCTAAAACTGTCCTGGAATTTTTAATTCGAATGTGTCTTAGGAGGGCACCTATTTGAGAAACTAAATGAGTGCCTATTTTCGGTATGTGCCTGCAGAACTCATCGGAAAATTCCTTGACTGAGCGAGGTGTAAGCAGTATCAAGTTACATACACCGTCCATGTGCCAAAGCATAGTTCTCCCCTATGTATCGTGCGAAGTTCCTGTTGTTTTGGAGTTTTTCTAGCTGCAGTCAAGAGCCGAGTGATCGATTTTCTATTTTCCATACTATCATTTGCTACAATCCTATCAAATGCTTGGCATAAGTTATCCAGGAAAGCAAAGAAAGGGTAATCGGCAAGTGAGCTTTAGTGTCCACATGCTTTACTAGTTACATTCCCACAATTCAGTGAATTAAAATTTCATATTCAAAACAAACCAAAGCATTGGCAAATTAAGAGAACCCCATCTGTCTGCTCCCCAAACCATTGCCTTAACTTCACAATTTCCGTTCAGGGTCCATTGAAATTTGTATTTGTAAATTCGATTTTCTTCTTTTCCTAGTCTTTCTTTTGTGTTCCGACAAGGCCCAGAATAGTGTGCGTGTTAGGTTGAAGCCTTATTATCTAGCTCACTTTCGAACCAAACTGGGTAGGTAACCATATATGGACCTAGTCTAGCATACCTATAGTCTATAGTGCGTGTGGTACATGCTGAGTATAATTACTGCTCATACGAGTGGAAGATACGCGTTCAGGAAACCTACACCGGAGGGGGGGGGGCGAAGAAACCAATTTTATTTTCGTCTTGCATATTCGAAAATTATCTCCGCTCTAGTCTTTCGTTTTCCGTCGAATACATAGGCTTCAATTCGGCATTTGATTTTCAAAATTGAAAGGAAAAGTACCACAAATATTCTAAACAGCTAATGTTTCGGAAAAATTTCTTGGAAGGATGGAAAATCGATCAATCTGTATAAAGTGTGGCGCGGCGATTATTCGTCCTTCTCTCTCCTCTTGTTAATTCCTTTTTGTGAAATTTGAATTTCGCGCTGTTTTTCTGGTGAGAAGTAGCGGAACCTTATCGCTTGATCAATCGATAAATCACAAGCCTGGTTCGTCTAAGGTGTAAGGAATTTTTCGACTACATGTCTCACGGCACTCACGCCGCTTGGCATCGATTATTTATACGTCAAGCAGGTGCCAGAAGGAAGGTAAGAATGCAAAGGATGGTGTTGTGCTGCAGTAGTTAGTCTTATTCGATATTGATGATCATGATTCCCGCAGCCTGTTGCGGTATTTTAATATCAGCACCCTCACTCGCATTATCTCGCAGAGGGGCTTATAATTGACCCTCAGTTTCAAAAAATATAAAAAATGACACACTACAGGGCACCTGTTTTTCGCAGAACTGGGTTTTTGTCTCACGATATGTGCCAAACCGCTCACGTGGCGACATTGTGTTGGGGCTAAAATCGCGGCTGTACACTGACCCAATAAGGCGAATTTATTGCCCGACTTCTTTTACGGCTGGCGTTCACAAAACCCTTTTTTTGAAACATCGTTTACCATAATTCAACCTCTGCCCATCCCAGCGACTTGATGTCAGAAATGTGAGCCATAAGTATCTCCGCACCAGCAGTCTGTTTTTTCATCTCGATATTGAAATTGCAAATAAATTCAAACTTTAAGTAAGCTTTAGTTTAGTAGGAGGAGGGGTCACTTTCTCTGGCATTCACCTTTTTAAACCCACTTTGCTTGATTTCCCCTCTGCTCATGTCCAGATTGGGCATAGCGTGCCCGCATGCCATGTATGCCCAATTTAATTGGGCTAGTTTTGTGCGAGGTAGTTGTAAACAAGCTCGGTTTAATTCCTCTGTAGAAGAGCGTAATGGGGGTGGTTTTATGAACGCTGACGAATACCTGTCCCCTCCCCTTTCGTCCACCTCTCAAAGGACCCGGCGCAATCAATGGTCAAACCGTGGTTGCTTAATGTCCTAGTAGGCCGGCACTGACCGGACGAGCCGATTCCACGCGTAGAAGCCGATGAAAAAGCGCTTTGCTCCCTTGGAACCATAAAATTCTGTGTCAGGCGAATAAATTAAGAGTGGCCGAGTGTAAAATGCTGAGCAATGGCCTGGAACTAATTCACGAATAAGGGCTTTTTACTTTCCGCTTGATTAACTCGTTTTTCGTTCGAGGCTAATTTGTTAACCTGCTGCTGCCGCCCCGCTGAACAAGCAACGCTTTAGGACTATAGTTGGATAGGTGTTGAGTCAGTGAGTGCGTTGTCTAGCTGCGCTTGGAAACAACCATGCTACCTATCTTCATTAACAAATAGCATAATTCGATTTTTTTGTGAAAATCTGGTGCCTGCTTCTGAGTCTTTCGTTGTATCGCTTCCTTATTTTTAACAGTTTTTCTACATATTTCGTTATGCTTTGTGGCACATTTGATCCCGACTCTGATATTTCTGGGTCACTGATTTGTATATTCTCTTAATGTATACCTATACCCGTGCTAAGGTAAGAAATAAGGCTCAGAAACGGCTGCCCAAGGTATTAAAACCGTTTTCAATCAAACCTTATTTTCTGTTTTAAAGTTTCGGTTTTTCTCAAGTCAGCCAGGTTTTTTACTGCCTTTCTGGTAATAAGGTATAGGAGTAAGCAAACTTTCTTATTTACAGTAAAAAACTGTTCATAGAACAAAATTTTGTGACTATAGCTTCGTGCACCGCCCACTGAAGATTTTGGAAATCCACGAGTAAAAAACCTTGTCTCGCTTTCCGAGGCACTGACATCCACGTTTGTGTGCGATTTGTGTGGTGCGTGCATGCATTACAGCATTTTCATGAGTGCTTCCTAGTCAAATAATATCAGTTTATGGAATATTAGTTTCCTTATCCAACCAAAGTGGCTTCCACCTCCTGCTGGTCGCATAGCGCAAATGGAAACGTTGTGTGCTTGCAAAACACATGATCAGTTTCCTGCAAAGCTTGACGTTTCTTAAAATGGTTTTGGTTTTTCTTTAAAAAAGAAACCCTTCTCGATGTTTGCATATAAAGTAGTTTGATCAAGAAAATGTGTTGAAGCTTCAGTTATTTGCAGCATGAATATAATTATGATCCATTGTATTAGGTACTATATAAAATATTGCATGCATTACTTTGCCACCTGTTGACTTCCCATATTGTTTAAAATCAGTTCTGCTGTATATTATCATATTTTACTGTAAGAATTACATATGAAATGTTATACAGTATATTATGGACATATCGCTTATAAATTGAAATCTAGGTTTAGGCTAATTTGTTTAAAGAAATTTTAAAAATCAATGCATTTCATTTGCTTTATTTTAGCGAACCCAATTCGAGAAGGGTCGTCACGCCGAACAGATACCTCAATACCAAGCCGATCGTTTATTGCACGGTAGCCATCAAGGACGAGTTGTAGGAGGCGGTGGTGCGCACGCTGGCACCGCCGGCTCGCCCCATCAGAAAAACGAACTGGGTCCTGGTATGATTCTGTATTATTTGGCTAGCGCCTTTAAACACCTACAACCCCGACTGGACGATGATTTCGTCGATAAACTCAACTATTACTACACAACAACAATTGTGGTCAGCTTTGCTTTGTTGGTTAGCGCTAAACAATATGTCGGATATCCGATACAATGCTGGGTGCCAGCCACGTTCACTGATGCTATGGTAAGGGTTGCCCAGTGTCCAAGAATGGAGCCTCTCTGATCTCGATGAAATAGTTTTGTTGTCACTGTTGACAAGCCTATTCTGAAAATGTAGCGTCACAAATGCGTTTTAGGAACAATACACCGAAAATTATTGCTGGGTCCAAAATACCTACTGGGTGCCGATCGATGAAGATATACCTCGCGAGATTTATCACCGACGTAGTAGGCAAATCGGTTACTATCAATGGGTTCCATTCGTATTGGCCATTGAAGCTTTATTATTCTATATCCCATGCATTTTGTGGCGTGGCCTACTTTATTGGCATTCTGGTAAGTGGTTCAAGCTTTCTGCATCACAGAGCATTTGCTCTTGCATTTTCTGTATTTGTTCTACAAGCGTAGCTTACCACCAGGAGTTCTAGACAAGTTAATTTCCTGGCTTATACCCGCCAGTGTAGATAAACTTATACCAAGCATAATTACATCAAGCATGCATGCAGCTGATATATCTGATTTATAACTGGGCATAAACCATTTCAGAGGTCTCGTGCAACGCAAAATTTGAATTTCCCGCTGGAAGCCGTTTATAACAATTTTACACAGATAAAAAGTTCTTGACTTTAAACCTTGATTTCTCCTTGACTCTATTACTAAATATGATTTGAATTTGAGCAAATTCTGGATCTCAGCCTTCCGCATGAAGGATGTACATTTAAACTGAGGAACTTTTCATCTAAGTAAAATTGTCGTAAGCGGGTTGAAGCGGGAATTTTAAAATTTGTCATGGACGAAGCCTGTAAAATGGCCTTTACTACCATTTTCCGAGCATGAATAAAACGTTTTTTGGCATATTAAAAGAGATAACGTTGAGCTTCGCAAATCAATCTCGCTTTTACTGGTCAAATAGAACACTACTAGACCATGTGGACCTGTATATTACAGATTCACTTCGATTTTCGACAAATAATGATCTGCATCGAAACATAAAAAGCCTGTATCCTAATACTGTAATATCACGTGGGTAGGTTTACAACTACAGTAGGTACTGTCTGTGAAAAATGAAAAAGCCAGTACAGGTATTTCATGGTAAAACTGTAAATGAAGGTGATCTCAGGTTATGCGGACACGTGCAGGGGTGGTTCCAGCCATGAGGTTTGATGGAGTTTTTCCCTTTATACAGCCTTGCGTTTAATGTATTTTTTCAAGAAATACGTATTACTGAGTCCAAAGGGAGCTTAAAAAGATCAATATATGCTTTTCTCCCTGACCCTGTTATGCAACAGTATTATTAGCAGTTGCAGGTATTTCTGAATGACCTTTTGCATTGATCGCAAGATCAAAAAGCTTTTATACTGTCTAGCACACCTTTATGCACGTGCACGTCCATGAAGGTGTGCTAGCACGTGGTCTTGTTTCTCGGAGGTTTCTATTAGTATCTGCTATTTGCAGTCTCTTCAGACAGAAGGCAGAATTTTTATGTCACAAATATCTCATAAAAGACGCATGCATGCTTGATATAATGTTCGGTCTTGGTCTTGGGTCAAGCAGGATTACTGGTCATCAGCTGAAAGGTCATTTCCAGGTCATTTGGAGACCCCTAAAAATTGGCCCCATCCAGTTGGTTGGATGTGTGAGACGAAGGTAGACCTGAAATGTTTCGATCCGGGACGAAAAAGGTTTGTCACGGTGGTCCCTCATGGTGAATATACTGTATAGCATAGGAAAGTTTTAGACTTTTTTATAATATATTTTTTATTAAAAATTTAATAAATATAAAACCATTTATTTTTTTTTTTACTTAAAAAAATAAAAATTTATTATTAAACAACCAAAAAAAAAAAAAAAAACAAACGGGAAAGTTTTAGATGGCCTGGTCATCGAAATACGATAAAAATCTTCTATTGTTTTGACAAAGCTGCTTTGCTTTCTCCAAGAGTGGATTGGTGCTAGTAGAAAATGGTGGTCAGTTTCAGTGATCTTCAGTCAAGGTGAAACCTGTGTTTCCGCTTCTCGCAGTGTCCTTTATTTGGGCGGATTTCATTACAATTTGCTATAATTATCCTACGCGCGCGACTTTTAAATCTACGGCTTTTCAAAAACAGTGGAACAGTCTATTTTCCAGATGTCTCTGAAGTCGACTGATACCAAGCATTACTGAAATCACTAGCAGGTTTATTTCAGTCGCTTCTAAGCTTAGCACACAATTTGAACGTGACTGGGCCCCGATTGAATGACACGATTCCCTCATCCGATGGCACTGGCTCACTGGGGTCGTACGAGAATTGAAATCTTGTGACTAAACCAGTGAAAAAGAGAAATAATTCCATTCTGGCTAAGGATTCGCCTAAGCACACACGCTTGCCTGAATAATGCAGTAAATTAGGTTATCCTGTCTGCGGATGAGCTGCTGCAGTGCTCACCCAATTGAAACGGTACAAATCTGGTAATCCTCTCCTTTTGTTCCTCATTGTTCTTGTTTCTGATCAAGAATCGAGTCGGATCAAACCGTGTTGGATCAGGATAAACCTTCGGGTCGAGCAGCACGGCGATCAGGATAGGGACTACGATGGTGTCTTCTGGTATGCTGAACCCGCACAGTGTGGACGCCATGGTTCTTCTAAGCACGCCTAACGGGGTCAAATTGGCCAATCTTTGCACTTCCATAATTGTAGCTTCGGTCAATGGCAACTTCACACGATCCGCATTGTTCGGTATTCCCACGCCTCCTGTCTGACTTTTTATTTCTTCGTATAACTTTTCCTGTAAATCTGGATTTCGTGCCAAATAGAAAAGAGCCCAACGAATTGTGGCTGCAGTGGAATCAGTACCAGCAACGAATAAATTCACAACACTGACTAATAGCTGATCGTCAGTGAACGTCGAGTTGGGGTCATTCGATCTTTGCGCCTGGGCTTTGTAAAACGCTTGAACATAATTTGTTGGTTCAAAATCTTCCAAGAAATTGCCCTGAGCATCGAAGTCTTGTTTGATTTTTGCAACTTCTTGTTGCAATAATCGAAAAATTTTCCACGGTCTTTTTTTAACTGCTTGACCTAAAAAAACTTTTTTAATGAGTGCTGCCCAAAAACCAGATTTTCTGATGGTCTACGCACAATCCAAATCCTGAAAGCGAATAGATGTGACACTCTGTTTACTGTGCAGCGTATGTCCGGCCCTCCTTTACGTCAACCAACCAGGAAACTCGCTTTCATAAGCAGACTAGACTGGAGGAGCCACATTCTCGCATAATGTGTAAAATATGGTTTCAGATTGAGCTGCGAATTGAAGAATACTGTACTCTGCAACACCATTGCAACACCATTGCAGAGTACAGTACAGTGTGCCCCGGGCGACGATAGACGGCTCTTCTGTCGAAAAAATTGTGCCCACTCATTTTCACAGTCCCGTAGCTTACAAAATTTTTCGGATCTTTACAAGACGCACTCAGCCCGAAAAATCCTGACAACGCAAACTTTGATCCATTACCTTTGGTGTTTTCGTCATGAACGAAGCCACTCTTTCTGACAACACGAATGGGGTCAAGAGGCTGATATCGCTCTCCTGTATATTTGATCATAGCATGGCCAATAATTCAGCAAAATCTGCTTGGCTATGATCGAAGCGTCGATTGAATACGAGAGCACAAATCACAATGGCCACAGCACTATTGAGTTGACCAGATGGATCGAATGGGCGTCCAAAGTAGCTCGCTATTTCATCCAGGGCCAAGTCGACTTCTTGCTTTATGCGTGGTTCCAAAATTGAACGACCAATACCAAAGTCGCGCAAGGTTGATAAGGCGAATCGACGTTGTTCTTTCCATAGATCACCTTCTGAGCCCATCAGGCCTGAAAGTTAATGATGCAGCCAAGAGGGGTGCATGCCCAAAGACCATTGGCGCATTACAATGCAGACTGACATGTTCTGCCTTTGCCATCTCATGCTTGACGCTTGGCTCTACTAGGGAAGAGGCCAATCGAATTGTAGTAGGTGAGCCTTGTTTAAGCCATGGCTGAAACATCACCCTGATGGTTGACATCAGCGGTGTCGTTCAGAGATCGTACATTGCGGAGAGAGCTACAAGTGGACACTTACCCAAAGTGGGATTTACGTTATCGGGCATCAACAGGTGGACGTGAGGTCGACCAGCGTACACATCTCCTTGCTTGACCATAGCTTCATACAACGTATGCCAGTCACCCAAGACGATGACTAGTTTGTCAGCCACATAAAACTTACAAACACGGCCATAGATTTTTGTCCACTCGAACAACTTGGTATGCAAATTCCCAGCTTTCCACGTGTCGAACATGGAACCGAATCCAGGCAGGCCTAAGGGCCTGGTGGCAAGTTGCGGGGAGTCGTGACGGTTCCACCATGTGGTCAGGGCGAGAAGTAAGAAGCCAATAATAAATAGGCATTGGAGCAAAGTAAGCATTTTCCGTTTTCACTGAGTAACAGAAAATGATTGCTCCAATAACTTTGCCAACAACAGGACCAATATCTGTTCCACCTCAGCTTGCGCTTCACCGTGTACGTGAGTTTACTGCCACGTTGCATCAACCGATGGCCCAGCTCCCCAAAAGCCTTTTGGTTTCCACTTAGGGCCACCTAAGCGAGGAGCATTGCAAAAGCGATCATAAAAGGAGTACGCGATCATAAAAGGAGCCTACTATGGCGAGGAATGCGATAGACTTGCGCTCCAGTTTTTATACGTGTCCTTTCTTGCTTATTAGCCATGAATAACAAAGTTTAAAAAATCATTGCTGAAGTTTTTCAGTCATGAACAGACCCTTATCGTTTCTTATCTCCCATTTAATGGTAGCTCACAGCTTGAAAGACACTATGGTCACCAGGTGCAGCCGTATTGTTTGCTGCATATGGCCGTTTATAAAGTACATTTATTATCAACAAAGTGCAAGTACGTGTAAACTACACATAAAGTGACTTGTTTTTTGTCCAATCCTTACAGCCGACTTTTTCTCATTCCCCTGTTTTTTCACCTATCCTCAGTGGAAGATCGACTTTCGGCTCGTTTCTCGACAGCTAGGAAGCTTGTTGGTGGCTATATCTTGCGGGTTTAGTGTAGTCTCTACTCCACGATGTCGGATGGCCTGTTGGGAGGGGATCTGTATTCGGCCCCGGAGGAATGAACGGTGAACTGCCCGCCACACTTTACAGAATTGTGTTGAATAGAGCACCTCATCGCAGCTGGAATTGAACCCTGGGCTGGCCAGTTTCAAGCTGTGCAAGCAGCCTGTGACAGACGCCTTTCACAGCGAGGATGCTTTCTACAACGTCTCTTTTTACATAATGAGTTACTGAAACCTTATAAAAGCACACAAGATTTTAGGACAAATTAAATGTTACAGTGGTTATCTGCTACACAAAATGAAGGAATTTTTGTTCGGAATGAGACGGAAGCCGACTCCCAAAGAAAGCTGGCATCTCGAGAATAAATGAAGAAAGCAACCTGAAATCCAAGGGAAAGCACTAAATGAAAAATCTGACCCACGATCATTATATTATGCACTTCGTAAATGAGGATTTTTGAAAAACTGTCTCAACAATCCTGACATCTACATTTTTGGATCGGGATGTTGCCAGTTGCGCCAATTCCAGTTGCGCCATCCCCGATTGCGCCGTTTCTATTGCGCCATTGCCAATAGCGTTGAGTCCCATTTGCGCTGTTCCCACATGCGCCATTCCCACATGCGCTTAGTTTTACCGTGGGCAGTTATATGTGGCTGATACAACTAAAACTAGAAATACTCATGGCTTGTCAGGTTGTTGGAAATCTCACGAATGTAGTGATACGCATCGATTTCACCATATCGAATTTGTTTTTCAACGTCAATAGACGCTTATTTATGTCCACAATTACATCTTGATTGAACTAAGGCTCAGCTTGAACCAAGGCCTGAGGGTCAAAAATTTTCGGTCGGAAAGCCCGATCAGCCCTGAGAGAAGCCCTGTCCGTCATGGTCGATACAAGTCCAATCTTACATGCAACAGTGAAGGCGGACAAGGTAGTTCCATTCGCCCCCTCTATATTGCTTGGGAGGCCGGAGTCGTCCTGGCTTCAAATCCCACTGAAGCAGCTCAGTTTGCGGCCTAGCTAACCTGAACATAAACTTGCTGACCCTGCAGGCCCTGCACCTGGTACAGTCGAGGTGTTCCGAGCGGAGAGATGGGAGATAAGGGGAGAGTCTCAGCTATCGAACACTGACAGAGTTCACAGCCCATCCGGCATCGTGCGAGAAAGTCAGTGTCCAGTCCAGGGTGCCCTCATCTCATTGATATCAGTATCAGGTTTATCACTTGTCAATCCAGTTTGAAGCAAGGCCCGCTAAAATTGCGCTAATGGAAATGGCGCAACTGGAATCGGCGCAATTGAAACTGCGCAATTGGGAAAAGCGCAAATGGGATCGGCGCAATTGGCCTACACATCAGCATCGACCAATCCGACCCTAGGCCTGGATCCCGATCCGATCCAGGGTTTGGATCGGCCTGATCCGATTTGGCCGATCAGCTTCAAAAAAAAAAAAGATGGGAATGACGTACTTGGCACTATGTCCTCACCAATCTGCCATGGTTCCTCGCTATCACTCTGTCAGTCTACTCCAAAGGACACAGGAGAGATAAGCAGAGCCTAAAATGGGGTTGAATGCTGATTTGAGAGGATTAAACGGGATTTCCTCATCATAGTATGCCACAGCTTATCATTCTTCAGCAGATGCAGAGCCAAAAATTTCAGTTGCCGATCCGGCCGATCCAGCGGTCGAATTGGATCGGGGACCGATTTTATTCCTCGGATCGGTGGATCGGTCGATGCTGGCCTATGTACACCCTTTGGATCTTGATTAACAAGTAGCGAAACTGCCAAAAACTATTGCTTCTGCTATCTTGGACACTTGATCGACAGCTTAGAAATACTTTTATTGTCTCTTTCTGGCGAGGGATTTCTTGGGAATAACCAAAGATGAAAATTTGCATAAAATAAGATGTCTCTGTTGCAATATTTTCACTCAATCAGCTGTGCATCAAAGTCACCACATGTTGGACGAGTCAAAGCCAGCTCGGGTCAGAGACTTCCGTGTCGGGGACTCGACCCGACCTGATCTGGTGTCTAGTGATAGCATCATGGGTACACTAGGAATATAATTATCTTACACCTTATAAACCTGGGTGCAGTTATGCCTCTATGACCACACTGCTTGTCGTTGACTGTTGCCTTTCTCGTAGGTGTCAATCTGCAAGGTCTGGTGCAGATGGGCTGCGATGCTCGTTTACTCGATTCCGAATATAAATATCGAACCATCCACACAATGGCTCGTCATATGCAGGACGAATTCCAAGTACAACAACATTTGGAAACTGGCCATCGATCGCGTATATGCTTGAACATACGAGCCCAAACGTGCGGTCGTCATTGCGGCTGTTACGTAACCCTGTTATACGTTGGTATAAAAATATTATATTCAACAAATATTGCTTTGCAATTTTATTTACTCAATCATTTTTTGGGTACTAAAAATGTACTCTATGGATTTTCAGTTTTAAGTGATTTATTGCAAGATATACATTGGGAACAGACTGGCATGTTCCCTCGAGTGACCCTGTGTGATTTCGAGGTGCGTGTTTTGGGCAATGTGCATCGCCACACTGTCCAATGTGTCCTCATGATCAATATGTTCAACGAGAAGATATTCCTATTCCTTTGGTTCTGGTTCGTGACAGTCGGAGTGGTCACCATATTCAACACCCTCTACTGGCTATTGGTCATGTTCGCACCCAATCAAGGCACCTCATTCGTCAAGAAATATCTGCGCGTTTTAGCCGAGCATCCAGGTAAAGCCACTGCCGATGATACGACTTTGAAAAAATTCACCAATGATTTCTTGCGTCGAGATGGTGTTTTTATGTTACGCATGATTGCTACACATGCTGGAGAAATAGTGTGTTCCGAATTAGTATTGGCTCTGTGGAATGATTTCAATCGAATGGAACGATCGCCTACACAGTTTTGGGATACAGCCGCTGGGGAATCTGACCCTACTCTTTAACAATGAAACTATGGCTGACCCGCCTAGTCACTGATTAGGACAGTAATGATGCTAGACACTCCTTGTGGTCCCACTCATATTCTGTTAGCCGTGCTGTGAAATAGTTTCTTGATTAGTAGATCACAATCAATGTGCCAACTTCTTTGTGCTGCCATAGCGCTCTACAGTACAGGACTTCATGTGGCGCCAGATTTGCCAAATTTTGAAAATTCAACCAGAAGGTAATCACTTACATGCCATCAGCGCACGGCTAACGGAATATACTGTACTTGACCGAACCGTAGGCAGCGGATTTTTGTACTTACCGTTAGGCCATTGTTTGGAAGCAAGGGCCAAATATGGTTTGTTCTGTTATATAAGTGCTGAGAAATGTAAGTTTTTTGCAGTTTCTTCTCGACTTTCAGTCAATTCAGTCAGTGTTAATAATTCCTTATGCGAGTGAACGTAGTGGAAAATGCAGTGAAATGACGAAGAGGAGTGCTAGTGAAAGTGTAGTGCCCCCTAGCAGTAGAGGCTCTGATCGTAGGTGTGCTGTCCATGTCTTGAATGGTTGGTTTGTCTCAATATTGTATTTCCAATTTTGCACCCTGCGAAAGGGAGTGTACTGATTTGAGCGAATAAATTATTACAAAACGTATTGTGTATCTCGCTTTGCTTCCTTTGTCGATTTTGTCCCTCTTTATAAGAACATTATTGCATGGTGTTCGTATTTTTTTAATTTGAATACTGCGCGACTCTAGTGATTTTCAGGTAATGTCTGCTGCAGAGCGCTAAATCTATGTGAGCTGACTTTCGGCGGGAAAACTACAACAAGGAATCGCTTCCAACAACTCTCACCTTTTAACTTTGCTTGTTATTTCGGTCGGTATCTAATTTCGACATTTTTGGTAAAGGCAGGTGTCGAGATAAAAGCTGATTATAGTGGTAAGTTTATTTTCAGCCCAGAAATATAGATATTTGCGCCGTTTAGTTCTTGTGATTGGTTTCCATTATTTGTGCAGAAAATAGGCCTATCTTGTGGGTTTCTTCCTTATGGGAACATTAATACAGCACAGCACGAGGCCTTTCATAGTCCTGCAAATGAGCTGACGATCAGTAGGATGCTTGGCCCAAATTTATTCACCTTTTTCAACCTTTGCCCGTAATTTGGGAAAGGAGAGAGCTGAGCTTGAGATGTATTGCAAGCACAGATGGCGTGATCAATCCATGTGGCCGAACTAGGCGGGGGCGACAAATATGCAACAGTGTGGCTGTACAGTAAGTGGGTGCAAGGCCTTGTCACCTTTATCATTTTGCAGAGCGATTTGAAATGCTGTGGAAAACTTCCATATCTGGGTGAACATTGCACATAATTATGATTGGTTTTCGTTATTCAGTTGCATGATTTGTCCGAGCTGTGTCTCTCAGAAACAGCCGAAATTTCGAAAGGACATACGATAATAGCGAGTAGACGATTTTGGTTTTCCCCGGCACTTTCTGCTGTTCCTATTTTAGCGCTCCAGAGAAATACTTTGCGCACCTGTACTGTAGTCTGTAGCAAGCCACTAACTAGATATGCCTTGACTCTTGTATAACCATCAGTTTCTAGTGTGAGTGGCGCATGTTAAAGTGAACGAGGTTTTTGCACGACCACTTAACTTTAAATTTTAAGAGCTTGCTTTTAGTAAAACGCATTCGTCTACACAAAATGGGAACCATTGAAGAAAAAGATCATTCGGTTGTCGAAACAAAACAGCCCGAACAGCAAGAAGATATCGAAAAACTACAAGAGGCAAAGGCAACTTTGGAAAAAGAAGTAAACGAGAAAGAAGAAACTTTGCGTCAATTACGCCTAGTGAAATTTTATCATGAGAAGGTAAGCTTTGCTATGCCAAGGGTAGCAGGTCGATAATTATATAAAATGCAGAAAAGACGTATAAAATACGTGTTTGAAACATCAAAGCTGCTTGTGATTTTTATATCGAAAAGTCTAAAATGTAACATTCTACACAGCGCAAGTATGTCGAGGAAATATTCATGCATGTGATGATAATGATTATTTGGGCAATAATTTCTGTACATCCGCATTTTAGCACAGCCTGACTGAACTGGACGATCTCTATCGTCTTTGGTATCGTGCCTGTCAATCGATTGCTAACGATCTCCTCCAAATTATTTCTTCGTCGCCATCAGTATCAAGCATGCAAGAAGCAAAGAAGCCCAATATGGAAGACATGCTCAAGTATTTTGGCGTTGATTTTGACATGATCGGTTACGATGCAGAAAATGATTGCTTTCACGATTTATGATTGTGTTCGATTTGGATCTTGTGCATGACTAAGTTTGAGAGGCAGTAAGTTATTGTTCGGTATTCGGATTGGGCTTGTAGTAAACGTATTCCAAAGTAGCAATGGTTTGCTTACCCTTTGTTTCTCATCGAGCATTTATTTTTTCTAGCAGACCCGAGCTAGTTCGCGAGGGTTCGCTCTGTTTCTTTTTTAGGTTTTCTGAAACGCCAAATCGTCATGTGTTCTCCGCTGGCAGTGATTCCAAGTGTCCGAGATGAAGAGACAATTTTTGTGGGTTCGGTTACGAATGGGGTACAAAATAAAGGCCAGTATTATATCTGGACAATTCTGAATTTGAGGTCATCCTGTTTTAGATACCATTTATTCTACAGCATTCGGACAGAAGCCCGCAGGGCGCTATCCTGGTGATGGGGTTTAGTTTTTCAAAGAGCATGGTAAGGGAGATTGAACTTGGTTTACTGAAGCAATTCGGATCAATGGATCAAAAAATGGAAATTAATCAGGTAAGGTCTTCCTGTGTTGTGTGCGGCTGTGAAGCCGTTGCTGGGCATGCTGACCAGTTCCGCTGGTTCTCCTTGGTGTTGCCTAAAATCAGAATCTCTGTGGAGAAGTGCCTTGCTGGATTGAAATGTCCGTACCACCCACCCCCTCAAGCTGGTCGAATTTGTGGACTCATTTGACAGCACAGGGGTTCACACTCGTGTTTTTTGATTGCTATCTCCCAAACCGATCAAATTTCTGAGAAATCCCACCGCAAGGTTCTCGGGTACCGTGACCCGCATGCTGGGGTCAAAATAATCGAAATCTATCACGCGGTTTTCAAACGTGCAGAAATACCCAAAAATGTGCATAAAAACAATGACTTCGATTCAAACATGAACTGTACAAAAAGAAGAACTGTCTAGCACAGACATCGTGCAGTTGCAACTTGATGCCAAACAGTCGGGCCAAATAAGGGTGGTTCGACTGTTAGTAGCTGCTGCCCATTTAAGGCAGGAGGACTGCGATTCATAAATTGAATCAGTGTGCTGCTATCTTTCGATTGGGCCAATAGCTGTAATGCTTTTCTGCTCGAAACCAAACTAAAAAAACCATAGGCCAAGCTGGGAGCAGACAGAGTGGGCGGTGTGCTTGGCTGTTTTCTCTGAAAGGATAATAAAAAAGTCGTGACAGCAGAACAAGTAAACTGTCAAATCAGTTTTTTCCAAGTTTTTATTCCATAAAATTCATTTTGTTTTGATGACATTGCTGCGTCTTCATTCTAGTGAAACCTGGATTAAGACCCCTGAGTTGGGTTAGGCGTCTGCCTCTCACGCCTGCGCAGTTACGAGGGAGTAAACCATTTCGTGTGTAATGTGTCCCTTGGCTCTCGAGTGCTCATAAGCGTTTGATGTTGTGTTGTGACCATTGCCGCTTGGGAGCGCCTGGAATTCTTGGGGGTGTGGCTTGGGTAGTTGGCTCGGTAAGGAGGAGCCAGGGCGGTATAAGAACAGGCCGCCGGGAGAGATCCGGGCTCCCCTTGCTCGTTTGCACTCGATTCGGTTCCATCTGTTTTGTTCTGAACTTGTTCTGAAAAGCATGACCAATGATGTGCCCCCAAACCCGCACGCTTAACGCACCTTTCCCCCCTCGCTGCGCTCTGACATTTTTTCGTTGTCATAGTTTATTGCAAGTTTCAGGCCCCTCTTCTCTTTATCCCTCCTTCCATTGATTTTTGGAAGTGTGTTTTTTTTAATGGAAGAACCTGCCTTGCTGATCAGACGCTGCAGGCAAGCAACATACTGTAGAATCATTGCGTTGACTCTGACACCCTGGCCCTTCTTAGCGGGAAGCTCACTTGCGACTGCTTTTGCTGGAGAAGATGTCAATTTACCGATCAATGCACTCACTGATGACATATCCACGTCTATTGCATGGCTGATCGAAACATTTGCCCGACATCAATTTCTAATCAGTTCTAGCCTTCGTTCGGGATTTTGGAAGGGGGTTTTTTATGTATTCAGTCGCAGTAGACAATTTACGACCCACCCTTAGCAGTCAGCAAATATACCTAGAGCCGAAAAACTATTTCCTTGGATAATTTTTAGTGCAATATTTATCATAGCATTCAAAATCAGGCTAGCAAAAAATGCGGAGAATTAGTTACCAATTAGCAAACAGGATTTGGGATTTGGGTCGCCAACTAGCAAACAAATCCCTCCTTGCTCTTTATCAGTTCAATCATCCGCCGAATTTTCTCGAGCTTCTCCTTCTGAAACATTTCCTTGCCATCCCCTCCCTTCTAAACGTCTCCGCAACATACAATCCCGACCATTTTTTTATCAGGATCGGGTTCGGGATGGGCAATCCTGGCTAGGATCAGGTTTGGGATCCCAAACGAAGGCAAATCAATTCCAGAATCAGTAGTCATATTAGCAAACTTTGCTATGTCTTCTCGCATGACTCAGATTTAACTTTCTGAGATTCCGCTGATTCCACTTTCTGTTTCACTTTTATTTTCTCTGAAATTTTGTTTCCTGTGGTACACTTGGTCCATAATTTTACCTCATACTCAGACCTCATGAAATTTTCCAAGATCGTTCAGCTGTCTGACTAAACCAGCATCGATTTGTTGTTTAGGCTTCATCTTCTGCCGACGCTCAGGATCAGTCGAATATTCGAACAAATCTGTCAGCCATTATCAATTTGGGTGACACAATCGGCTGGGATAGGTAGGAGGCGACTTTTGTCATTCCGATTCATAAACTGCCCGCTCTTCCTCTTTAGGGTCAAATCGATAAGCCGAGATGGCGCATCGATCGCCCTGCTGGTCACAGATCAATGTCATCGCGATCATACCATCAAATTTAATTTCATTCATTCCGAAACATTGTTAATGAAGTGCGAAGTCGATTTGCCAGAACCATTTATGGAGGAGGTGAGTGTTTGACTATGGAACAGTGGTTGTGTTAACATTGCTGGTTGACATGACAAGCAAAATCATGCGGTGAGATTGATGTTACAACTGGCTAGTAAATTCGAATTTTGTGAAGCAGTATCGTTGAAGGGCCGGGCTGGTCAATTGCGTTGTATTTCTTTAATAGTGCCCTACTTCTAGTCTATTCCAATCGATCGTGCGCTCGAGACCTATGATCAGTTTGCAGCACGAGTCAATTCATATCAACCATTCTGGAACGATTTGTGCGAGCTGGATCAAGTGACTTATATTGTGGAGCCGACCAAACCGGGACTGGCCGATTCGCACAGGGTCATTCATTTGGGTGAGCAAAACGAGATATAATTTCTTAGATGTCAATTGCAATCGCCCCACGCCGCATCCACTCTAATAACCTGTCATCAGCTATTCCACCATAATGCTATTTCTAAAATGCTCTCAAAATTACCATTTTAGAATCTCAAATCACTCTTCACTTGCGCGTCAACCCGTCGTCACCCCGTGTCATGCCTCAAATAGAATTGGTTGGGCCAGCAGTGAAAAAGAAAAAGTACCGAAATGCCATCGATCAAGCATCTGTTATGTGGTAAGGGCTCCTCTTACGGGGGAAAATCGACCTGACATCTGTTCATATGCATTTTAGGAACGACGATTTCAGTCTGTTGCACAATCTGACCACGATCCTTGGTCAGTTCAGTATGCCTGGTCAAATGACCCAAATGAATTTGAAGGAGCAGTGCGCAATCGATCAAGGGGATCTGGATAATGAAGAGGAGTCTACACATTGTGAAGTATGCTATAGCGATGAGCCAATGCCTGATCAAAGCTGCAGGCGATGCGCGCGAAATTTCCATTTGGAATGCTTGAAGGAGGTAAGTGCATGCGTGTTGTTTTGAAAGGTTTGTTCGAGTTTCGAGTAATGTTCGTTCGGTATCCTGATCCCCACCCTGATTGAAATGGGTCAAGATGCCAAAACAGCCAAAGCCACATTTCGACTAATGTCAGCTTGCAGTTATTTGGAGACTGTGCATGGGTGCAGGATACATGCAGATGCACAGTATGCACGTAGATGCATTTCAGCATTGGGTCGGGTCGGTCCAGCCAGTGGCCTCACACCTGGCTTAGCCGATGCCGAAAATGAGCCAGATGACTTTTTCGCAATACAGAGCAGTGTCATAACTGCTAGAGACCCCTACATCGATGGTACTAGTCTCGATACCTTGTCCTGATCCCGAACGAATGCTAGTTTCGAGCATTGTGGTGGAATAGTTGATGGCAGGTTATCTGAGTGGATGCGGCGTGGGGTGATTGCAAATGCCATTTTGTCTGTTGAGGCCCTACCACAGAAAGCTAGTTGCCCAGAAAATTTCGGTCCCTCTCCTGCAGTAGGAAATGTGGCCCTTTCGAACTTCTATCCCTCCATTCGTCCAAAGGCTACATCTCACGATCAGTGGTAGCCGATCACGCCCATCACCGCATTCATTCTTTGCTAGACTAGTACCGCAGTGTTAACAAGAAGGATTATAATTGCGATTTGTGTCACACACACACGTAACAAGGATATTGTTTCAGTGCCTGAGACGTCAAGGAACAAAACGAAGCGCTTTTATGAATACGGCTTATCAGTGTCCACATTGCGGCAATGTAAGTGTGAGTGTATGCTCGAGCACACCACGCCCTCTAACCCTGATCCTTGCTTTAGGCTATTTCATAGAATTTGATGGCATGGAAAGAAAAGTATGCAATTATTTGACATTGGGGTAATTTTTGAACATTTTCTAGGAAATAGTTCCTGGGTTGTGATCAAGTAGCACACTTGGTTGTGCATAATATCTAAATATGTAAGAGCTGCG
Organism: Mesodorylaimus sp. YZB2_4; assembly: GCA_030248295.1. Taxonomy (NCBI): domain Eukaryota; kingdom Metazoa; phylum Nematoda; class Enoplea; order Dorylaimida; family Dorylaimidae; genus Mesodorylaimus; species Mesodorylaimus sp. YZB2_4. Next base: position 22,569 of record JASANH010000630.1, read on the forward strand.
CATACTGCTGTATTCGTATTTCTATCATGAAAAGACCACGACTTGTGTTTCTGTTCGTGCATTTCTTGTGTGATGCGACCAGGGCCTGCATGCAGTAGTGCCTGATACCGTTCTGGTACCTCGCAACGCTATGCAGTTACACCAACCAGCAGCTAGAATTGTTTTCGTTTGACGCAGCGTGAGAGGACTGTCGAAGACCACATTTACTTGCAGAACCTTTTACCGCTCATTCGCTCGTTGTGTTTTAAGCAACCTTTTAGTGCGCAGAAAAATGTGCCAGAGTGTTCTTCAAAAACTGTAGATCGAGAAGTCAAGGGTAACAGTTTTCTTAGAAAAACGATCATGGCAGCAGATATTTCTGATTAATTATATTGTAATTCGTTCTAACGCAATCACATTTTTATCTTGTGTTCAGGCAAGACACATGCTTACACTTATTGCACATACAACAAGAATACTTGATAACGTGTTCCTATTGTGCTATTGTGCAGTAAATCACTCCATCAACATTATACATTCAACTCCGCAAAATGCAACGTTTTTGGAAGCAAGAAGAATCGCTCATGAAATTCGTGTTTCTAACATGAGGGTACGCACTGGCTACTCTAAGTTCTGTTTCTAAGGCTTGACATAAACGAAAAAGGAATCTCGGCTTGCTTCTGAAAGCATTAGAATTTGACTAATTAGTCAAAATCCGTGAAGCACCAAGATTTTAAGTGCCAATCGATATCTATTAGAGATCGATCGATCAATCAGGTTTTGAGATTTTATGAAAGATAACGGCAGGAATCGAGAGAGTTTTTCTGATCGATCGATCGATCTTATCTAATTCTCGTTACTATAAATTTCCAGACAATTTATCATACAGACTGGCTGGTCAATATTCGTCCTAACGCGTTTCTGAGCCGAAAAAGGAAAATAAATTTGATCACACGTGATAGATTAGCCGATCGATTGACTGATCGATCGATCAAAGCAGTCCTATGCATTAAACTGAAGCGATCTGATAGTGTTTAGTATGTAGTCAATCAATCGATCGATCGGTCAATCGATATATGAAATCAAACGAATGTAAAATAGCCATCAGATTTTCTTCGTTTGCCTTTCCTGCCAGCTGGTGTGGTACCATCGTATTGGCCTGGTTTTTTGCCATGTTGTCCTAATAACCAGTTCTTGAAGTTCATCTCAGTCATTTTACCAGGCGATTGCATTGCCATACTGGGACCTTCGAACATTTCGATCGGTGATTTTCTCACTCGGTCATTGAAATTATGCCATAACGCAACGACTAATTCGGTAGCCATTATATCGCCAGCGTGAGCAGAGATCATACGTAAACAAAATACGCCATCGAATCCTAGAAATTTGTGAACAAATTTTTTGACCGATTGCCGATCGGTAACTAAATCGGTTGCTCGTAGATATTTTTTCACAAATCTAATCCTTTGGCCTGGTAATGAAGAAATAATTAACCAATGAAATAGACTGCATACGCTTATGGTTGAGACCATAAAAAACCAAAACCATAGGAATAAAAATATTTTCTCGTTGAACATATTGATCATGAGGACGCACTGCACTGTGTGGTGATGTGTGTTGCCTAACACTCGTACCTCGAAATCGCACATTGTAACTCGTGGAAATACTCCCGAATCTTCCCATTCGCGTCCGTGCAATAAATCTAATAAAATATGAAAACCGTAGAAATAATTTTGCGTGCCCAAAAATGTATTTAAGAGAAATATTTGGCCGACTACGTTCAAAGTGTAAAGTAACTTTATGAGCACGTAGAGTGTTGTTACATAACCGCCCATACGACGTCCAAAACAGGCCGTACAAGCGTCGCGATCAGCCACCTCGCGTTGTATCTCCAACGCGTCCTCCATATGGCCAGCGATCGTTTGAACCGTGGCTGCACGAGCATCGCTGTCCATCATGCGCGCGTCGCACGCCATTTGTGTCAGACCCTGCACGTCGATGCCTATAATAAAAGTTTTGGACCATTAAGTAAAAGTAATCATTGGAGGCGGAGCTTAGGAGTCGAGTCGACTGGCCAATCAGGAAACTGTATGAAATTAGGCGCCCTGCTTGGCTTACCAGAGAGCAAGATCACTGCACTGGTACCTTTGAGTGATCCAGAGTGACAACACTGCCGATAACTGTTCATAGAAGGTTTTAAAAGTGGACAACTATTCAGAGGGACAAAATGAAACAATTCTTGACCATACCTGAGTGCCAGTGTAGAAGACCACGCCACATAATGCACGGAATGTAGAACATAAGCGCTTCTAATGCCAACACGAATGGCACCCATTGGTAATAGCTGAAATGAAATATTCATACACTTGACCATGGTTTCCAGTGCCATTGTCTCCTGTTGCGTCATTAGCTTATCTAGGCCTGGACTCTAGTCAGGCCTAATCTGTGCCAAATATAAGTAATATTCATCAGCTTCAATGCATGATTTTTGTGTTTGTGCGTAAGGACAAAAGAGGGGTCAAATTTGTCAGAAGAAGCACGATTCCTAAATGTATAGCATGCTTTGCGTTGGCTATATCCAATCAGCATCGATGCGAAATGAAAATACAATTACTATGCCAAACGTTGAAGGTTTTCTTAATTTACTGGTCTTTCTCGTCAATGCCACAATGTATGTAGATTGCTTGTATTGTTCAAGTTTACAATCATATTTTGCACCTGCTTATGGCACGGGATAATTCTATGAAAGAACATGCCTGGAAGGTGCCAACAGCATATAATAGCTAATGATTATCTGGATTATCCTGCAGGAAGTAAAAAGGACTATCCAGCTGCAGGCAAGCAAACATTGTGACTCGCTGCTAAAACAGTGGATCAGTGTGGTCACAGTGATGCATCACTGTGACCACACTTATCCACTTTTTTCTCCCAGCACAACTTTGCATTGCAAAGTAGTCAAGCACAGGTTGAGCTGGGAGATCATGCAGGTTATTTAGTTGTTATAGTGTGAACAGCTGTGATAAAGATATTTCAGTGGTAAGGAGATCCCCTCCCGAAGCATCATACCACCAAATATAGAAGGGCTACATTTTGAGACACTAACCTTAATTGCGCCGCCCTTCTTTCCGCGTAATCGACGGGTATTTGAGTGTGCAATGGCAAATAATAGGTGTTCTCAACCCAACAATAATTCTCCGTATACTGTTCCCAAGCGTCAGTGAACTGTGCGGGCACCCAACATTGGATCGGATAGCCAACATATTGTTTTGCGCTGACAATAATTGCGAAGGCGAATATTATTGCGCTGGTATAATGATAATTTAATTTATCAACAAAATCGTCATCGACGCGAGGATGAAGTCCTTTGAATATAGCTGCCAAATAATAGAGCAACATGCCGGCTGGTAATACCTTCTTTTCTTTATTCAAATATGTTTTACTAAATTTTGTATCACCGTGACCGTGGGACGACGGATGGACGGGCAGACGACTGACGTGATTGAGACGCTCGCATTTTTTTAGATTAGTGTGCTGAAATGAAGATCCTGGTTACAAAAAATGTGCTAGAAGTACAGAAACGACAGAACACTTTGACCGACGATCCATCGGTTTCTTAGGCATTTGCTAATATATCTAGTAACAAGGTGACATAATAAAGTTGGTAGCAGTTACACCCATACTGTATAATCATAGAGCATACTAAAAGATTCGAGATATATTTGTGTTGGCTTCTTATAAGCATACCGGGTGTTTAAACTAGGGTTACATAGGTCATGCTCCTGAGGATTTAATTATTATTGTGATGAGAATAGGGAGATAACGCTAAACCGAGGTTCAGTACACTTACAAAAACCAAGCCTCGAGCGGGATTTTAACCCGCATCTCCAGGACAGCTACGGGTAGTCCAAAGTGCTACTGTAAGCCACTCATTCTGCAACCACTCAACTCACTCAAATATCGCATTGAGCATTGGCCCAGAAGTTGGCATGGACAGTTAGAATACTCTCTTGTGTTTCGATGTGCAGTACATACAGTAACATTGTATCAGCCATACTTACAAGCTCTACGATCTTATTAATATAGTACCAGTCAGGGAGACAGCCTTGGCCAGGACAAAATCTCAATGGGTAAGAATATGCTAATTCAGAGGCCCACTAGCCTCTGTTTTAGTCTAGTCTGCCAACCACTCTATCGCCACCTCATCTACTCGACTGCAATTTACCCTCCATTTTGGCTCTTCTTCAAAAATAATCTATGGTTGATCTTTGAAATTCCTATCCTCCTTCCATCCCGTCCCATCTCCGACTCTTCCAAATCGACGCCACCTGTCTTCGCTTTCCTGTTCAACCATGGGGGCAAGGAAAGACGTGGAAGACTCGTAAAAGCAAGAAGCAATGCGTAGAGCTTAGTTCTTCAGCACTTGCATGAAGCTATCGGCTAATGCAGGAAGCACAATACCTTCGTTAAAGAATGGCTCAAACTTGTCTTCACTAGAAAAATAATATATAAGCCTGAGAACGAGGTTACCCTTTGGTGAAAGATTAAAGCCAACCGAGTGTTGGGAAAGCTCTTGGCTGAGCTAGGCGCCAGGATGCTTTGGCTTGGCGGCTACCTAGGCTGTCACTAAGAAGTTGAATCTCACTTCACTGGGCCGCCTAAACTGAAAAGAATGACAGACCTTTTGTCGAACATCATTCACCAGCTGCCTCCTAACTGTTGCTCTTCCAACAGGCGGAAGAGTATTGAGTTTTTACTTAGCTTATACGAAGAGCTAGTCGTCGACTACTTAGGCTAGGTGAGAAAAGACGAGGCCTTTTACTAACTTACTAGGCAGCTTCGAGTCGTCAAACTAAATGCCGTTTGGTTGTGACCTTGTGTCACTGAGCAGAGCATTTTTAGCACTTTCTGAGAGCCAATTGAAGAAGGACAGAAAACGTGTGTTGTGTCCATCAAGCAGTGATGATCGATGCTCAGGGAAAAAGGAGAGCATATGTTTGACTAATGATTATGTTTGTCTGCAGTGAGAGAATGCTCGTGAAAACAACAAATAAAATGAATAGACGTTGTTTGGGTTGTGCCATAAAATTTACTTTCTGCACGTTTGAGATATTTATATGAGTTTGCATTGTAATAAATATATCAAAAGACAATTCTGATCCCTCCGATGGGTGCTGACTCAATGTTTGTAAATAGCACCCAGAAGATTGTGTGTGTATTTAAGAGAATCCGATTCTCTTAAATATTTAAGAGTGTATTTAAGAGAATCTGAGATTCTACGATGGAAGGGCGTGAATATACGAAAGATCGTACTGTTGGATCAGCATAAATGGCAGCATACAATACACTATCCTACATACTCTTATCCTGGATTCAGATATGCCGTTCATGGTTATTGCCGATCCATGCAGTTTTTTCTATTCGATATATAAACAGGATGTAACTAACATAAAATACGAATGAAAGGTTCCAGGTGCTTATTATCAGGCAGTCTCGCAGTAAAATCGAATACTATACGATCTCTGTCGAGATACGTATTTGATCGATATAATATGCAGGATGTACTGTAAACAAAAGTTGCTCAGGTAGTTTATACCCAAGTATACAAAGTATATAAGCCGTGTGGTATATTGACACGTATATACCACTATGCTGCAACAGTATTTTAGTATGCTTATAGGAGGCATTACTTAAAAAATTGCGATAGAACTACTGCAGACTATAATAATTGGCTAAAGATAACAATATTAATTATTTGATGTATAAACCATACTAAAAAAGTGATAATAAGTTGGTCAATCATGGGCCGTAACATTACACAACATGCTTTACTAGCATTTGTAACCCAGGCTATTACATCCACCTGTCTCTCTCTGGAAGTAATAAATATTCTCCCCTTGTAGAAAAGGCTCACAACGCAAAGTTTTGACATTTGTCATTTTCAAGAGATAATGAAAAACACAGCAAATTTGATTTGTAGTCCTCAGCCTCTCTGGCCCTAGTTGCAGGCTTCCGCGAGATACAAGCCAGGAAACTTGAAATCACTGATCAAGAAATTCCAGCTTTTCCGAAATTTACAGTAGAAATTTTGTGAAGAAAGATCTTCAGATTTACGCAAAATCCTGGCACTGATTAAACATACCATTTTCATGAGTCCACTAAATGGATACTCATCCATGGCGGAATGGCGGATCCAATGACTCATAATTAAAAGTTAAAAACTATTGGAATTCATTCCGCTAATAAGTCGAATAGCTTGCATTCTAGGGGCATCAGGGGCACACATGCACCCGATTGTGGAGGACGGACGAGTATAGAAATGCTCTTAGTCCATATTAGAGTCGGTGTCGTCTTTCCCACTCTTCTGCCCCATGGGATCCATTCTCTCCAGTCTCGCCCCTGTCCTCCAATCCCATAGTCCGAGTGCTGATTGCCGGTAGAGTGGTATACACATGTTTGACATGCTGTATATCGACGACCGTTTTTCTTTACATTTGCAAGAAGAGAGGGAGGACGGGGAGAGCGTAGCGACCTAACGCAACGTGACACCGAAACCAACGCCGAAGAGCCGACTAAGTGGGCCAGTGCAAAAACAGACCTTTCAACATGTCGTCATGCCAATCACTGCGAACTCATCTTTTATGTTTAGCTTACTGTTACCAACCAGTGTGCCGACCGTGACCAGGACATGTGTTAGAGAGGGATGCAGGTGCACTGCTTGTCAACCATTGCTATACCCTGGGGATGGAAGAGTGCTCCATTTAGATTTATGATTATTCAGGAAAATGAGGTAGTTGAAAATAAATTATGTCTTTACTAAATAGAAGCTAAGTATAGCAAGAGAGTTTTTCTTTGAAAAATATATTTGTGTAGTTCTGTAAGCAGCTAAAATGAAAAAGGACGATTTTGTCATTGTCCCCACGCACTCCTCGACTGAGCATGTTTTCTTCTATTATTATTTTGTTAGGGAGAGCTAGATTTTATTGTAGCGTACCTGTTCGTAATCCTTGTCAGCGAGATGACAGGAATTTCGTGTAAAATGTGTCCCTTCACCCTCGAGTGCGCATAAGCGTTTGGTGATGTGGTAAAACATGAACATGAACATGATAAGCATTTTCTCAGTTATCTCCCCTCAAATCCTATGCTGAGCTTAGGATTACACTGTTCTGCTACCCATGATAGTGCCCAAAGCATTCAATCAGGGTGGATCTAAAAGCTAATGGTCCATTCAAAACATATGATCAAGTCATTGGCTGAATTCTCAACAAGAATAGCTTAGAACACAAAAGACCTAAAACAAAATTTATGTCAAGGCGGATAAAGTAGCTAATAGGGCCATTCACCATTTGCAGCTGTTGATAAAAGGCCCCCTATTACCGCTATTGACTCGACTATTAACCCCAGGGCTTAAATTACTTTAAATACCCCTCTATTCTAGAGGAGATCAGAAGACGAGTATGCGACTAGAATAGGAGAGCCTTATAATAAAAGGCACATTCTAGTATACGCTCCGCGAAATTTTGTTCCAAACAGAGATTCCCTAGCTGCAAGGCTGATGAAATTAGGTTCTGTTTGAAATAAAAGGGTTGAAGTACAAGTATTTATTCCTAAACTTACTAATCTACGAGAGTTTTTATGCAATACAGTATAATAGGCAGTCGCACGTGCACATTTCGCAGCCGTTGACTAACAGCCATGAAAGTGGTCTATCAGATGCTGCCTATTCGTGTCCAGGTTGGAAATACCGATGCGATGACTGTGCAGTAAATACCATGTGGTGCGGTGGAACACCTGTCACGGCTTGCTTATAATTATGCATATAAATTCAGTGCATTTCATAAGTCCTTAATCCTATGATACATTTAGGACATCTAGCATGACTGATGGATGACAGCATACTGCACTTTATTAGGCTGAACTTCCTATTAGATTTTATATACAATTATTTCACTGTATGCATATACACTATACTATATATATACACCTGTTGAATATTATGCAGACTTTTATCAACATGCTCAAAGAATATATATATCAGAGTGTGTTACAGCATATACTGTACACCTATTACAAAAATGTCCTAAATATACGTATATATACATATATGTAGCATGCCAAACATTTACAGTACTTCACATATTTGTAAGTATACTGTAAAAGTACAAGCTCCAATTTATACTGTACAGTATATATATTACCTATAGACTTTCTATTCTATATGTGAAGGTAAACCATGCTCTCAATAATTGATGAAATTGATGAACTAGATATATTTGTTTGAAATATATCGTAATGTTTGGCGTAAAATCGCTCTTAGTGTGTAAGACCTGCATATCTATACTCATCGATTTCTCGTCTCTACAGAAATTAAATCAACAATAGTTTTTTAGAAATAAATAAGTGAAATATAAACCCAAGCCAAACCTGACGACATCGTCTCTAACTCACAATCAGTCCACTTTGGCCATACCTTAGACGTAGAGTAATACTGTAGCGTATAATCAGAATTGGAGAATATGAATGGCAAGCTAGCACTAGTCTCAACCAAGGAGCAGGGCCGAGTCTCATCTGCTTTAGGCCTGTTACTCGTAGTTTCAGGAAGCGCAGGCAAGAATTTTATAATAACACTAACGAAGAGCCATCGTTACGTTGATTAGAAGAAACTGTCCTGCTGGTACCCCCGCCAACATTCCTCACATTTTAGTCGGAGACACGACCCCTAAACGTTGCAGGCGAGTTGAGTTTGGCCGACTAAACTTCCTGGTTATCAAGGCACCCTTTCCTTCAAGGCGGTGCCGCCTTTAGTGGCCGCTTGGACGAGTCAATACGCTAACCTTGTCCTCGTATGCGCACAAAATATAATCATATATAAGTAAAGGCGGTGACATGGTTCAATAATGTTCATACGACCTAGCCCGCCGCCACGGCTCCATCTAATCATAAAAGGTGTAGAAGACAAGCACGAGTACTCATCATGCTCAATGTGCTATTCCATATATTTCTCGCCCCATCTACCCCAAACTTCGACCTACAGTACACATGCTCTATACTTGATGAACACGCTCTATCATCAATGAGAGGAGGGAGTAATTTTTCAATCACCATCATCACACATGTTGAGTTCGATTTGGACGCACATTTTACGTACAGCAGCAACTCTTCCATTCTCCCCATTTAATCTCATGTAGTGCAGGCCTGTGTGGCCGTGGCGGGTGACGTGTGCTACGCGTGGGGAATTGGAAGTTGTAGCTGGCTACGTGACGAACACAACAGAGGGCGGCCTACAGTACGTGGTGGATGCTGGAACACAACACTCCGCAATGGCTCAGCCTTTTTGACTTACTGGCGGGGTCTAGTCAAAAAGGATCTAGAAGAGAGTGAGAGAGCACACGACAATTATGGCCGATATGGTATGGTGCACCCCAGGGGCCAAGTTTAATGATGGGCGGTCAGCCTTTTGGGGACAGCACCATGCTGACCCTCCCCTTCGTCGATGGCGACGCTCTTCTCTGCTCAAGTGTGGCTGATATAGCTCACAGTATTCCAACTTACAGTATGAGCAAGTGCCAGCACAGTCCAGCTGTTGTTTTCTTGGTGCACGGTAGCTGTCCATTGGCTTATGAACTGGCTTGTTGGATACCTATACCCTGTTGGATTGGATACGTGAAATACAGGATTCAACACTGCGGGCGGTGCTAATTATAGCCATGCTGAGCTGGTTACTATGGCGAATAAATTAGAAAATCGTGATCCCGTAGATCACATTACCAGTACGATATGGGCCATTGATCACCTGCAGACTCCTCTTTCGTACGACATGCCTCCAAGCAACTTACGTGAAAAAGCAAGCTTCTAGAATCGCTCTAGACCTTCCACCTACCCACAGAGTAAAAATAGAAAACCCATGAAAGGGTAACGTTATCGGGTATCATTCATACCTCATGGCTTTTTCTCCATGTCAACTCTAAACCCAACTCCTTGTTCACACCTGCACGTTTTAGAAAGACACAGTCGCCTCGACTCACCTTGACAAACCATAAACGGAAGTGAATAAGTGGCAAGGATCACAGACGAGTTGTGTGGCGACTCGATTCCTGTCCATCAATCAGTCAGTCAGCCGGATAGACGACACGCGCTACAAGTGACTCGTCTAGTGATAAGTGATATGAGCGATGCGAGGTGTCTAGTGCCGACTAGGGACGCCGTTTTTGAAGCCAGCTAGCCAGCCCAGTCCAACAATCTTAGACGGAGATAATCGTTGCGAATGTTGGGCGTTATGAGGCTTGCGCGGTCGAATAGAGGCAAGGACAAAACGCTCACAAACTATATTTTCACGCGCCGTCTATTGCAGTCCAATAAACGCAGTCAAACGTTGAACGTCGCAGAGGGCGATAACCCGTTCTTAGTCCTAGTCGAGTCTCATTGTATTAAAAGAGGGCGAAGGCAGCCGTCGAGGATTGGAAACTGAAGGCTTGACTAGTAGAAGTATGAGAACGGACATGGCGAGTAGAGACCGCCGTCAGTTCAATCGGCATTCGGGCGGCCATCAAAGCTTCAACGGCCGCTTCAAAATCCCCTCCTCCCCGTCGTGCCTAGTCCTCGCCCGCCCGACCGACCGGGCATCCAATACGTACATATCTGCCTCCTTCCCCTCCCGCCATGCAGCCCACGTTCCTCTTCTTCGTTACTCCTACTCTAGAAGGAGAGTGTCCTCTCGTTCGGCTCCCATACTGCTACTAGCTCGATGCCTTACAGGGACTAGACGCGGCTAGCTGGTACCCTCAGCGGCACTAACGGCGAGAACAAAACGGCGCTAGGCCAGCACCCCTCTCCCTCCTCACTCATTTCCCGCTCTCACCCTCTCTACGAACGCAATGGGCGGCACATTATCGACAAAACTCGACGGCAGTCTACTCGCTCCCCCCTCCAATTTGCCTTATACGCATGACGAGCGTGCACCGGCTTTGACTCCCTGACCATAGACCTCACGCCTTCTATTTTATACATGAACTTCCGCTCTAGATCGACTAGGCTCTTCAAAACCAGAATGCGCACCAGGCTAACCAACCCCGCAATAACTTCTTCCAAAATTACATGTTGTCCTAGAACCAAAAATTTGAATTTCCCGCAAATCTGATGTATACAGTAAGCTAATTCGCAGGTATCACTAGCTTTAAAGTGGGTAACCGAGGCAACAACGGCAAATAAATAGCTTTGAAAATTCTCATCTTCGAAAACACTATCGATAGCTCCGTGAACGAGATTTTATTATCCAAGTCTGTTCCTCAAAGATGAGGTATTTCACGTTCAAACTTTGGGCACTTATCTTTTTGAACTTATATTTTTCTGCATATTTGGCCTTCTCGCAATCGGATGCTCAACTGAATGAAACTTACGTTGCCGAAGTCGAATCCCCCGAGAACGGAATCGTAACCGAGGACAATCTGAACCATATTTGGGACAAAGCCTCCCTGAATCAATCAGTGGATAACAATGCCAATTTCATTATGTTCACTCACCCTGGGACACGAAAATCTGACATTCCTAGCCCTCAAAAAAGTCAACTCGATGAAGGAGTTCACGAAGAAAATATAGCTCAAGCATTCATTATCACGAATAACAAACCCAATTCATCATCGAACACTAATTCCCCCAAAATCAGCAGAAGCTCAGGGCCGCAATCGATCACAGCAGTCAGTGGCGATGGAGGCGGTGGTGCTGGGATTCAAAAACAAGAACCAGCGCCAACAACGAGCAGCAGTTGGTCTAGGAATGACAAAAATGGCTTCGTTTATGAAATTGGAGCTGAATATTGGGTCCAAGCAGGTAAAATATGTTTTTCTATTCATCTATCTGTAGTTCTTGAAGGAGATACAGTACATCCGCTGGTGATCCAGAAGGAGAAAGCATAGCCTGAATACCTACGACCTAAGCAAAAATTTGTGCGAAAAGGACATTCTTTTGGCATCGCCAGTTTCTCAATATTTTTAGTGGGAGTGGAGCACTTCATGCCTTTTTACTGTGCTAGATTTCAATGGGAAACATTGATATTACCCCTTGAAATCTAGCACATTACTCACATTGCCTATCTGAATGATACGCCACCCTCCTAGCTGTTTAGCTCACCGCGAGCATGCCCGCATGTATTATTTGGAAATAGTAATGAGCAGAAGTAGCAGAAAACTCTTTTTCTCAGAAATGGGTCAGAAATATTTCTTTTTAAGACTTTTTGCAGGGATAATTCATGAAGATGCTGCACCAAAATGCTTAAAAAAACCAATTGGAGCTGCTAATCTGAGAATTTATATAATCCGACAATGACTGATTAATCCATTACAGAAAGCTGCAGTACGGTTAATTTTTTCCATTTGAATGGGTAGGCATGGCCAGTAAAAAAACAGCCGATATGAAAGGACTTTACGAAAAAGGCTGACGGAGAACAAATTTCAGACCTGAGAAAAACAGCCCATGCATTCGATAATAAAAGTTTTTCTTACCGAAAAGTTTAATTTCCATTTTGAAACACCACTTTTCTGTAGCACTATCTCCAGTCGCCTACTCAACATTGTCTTCGAAACTTCTGTGTCCTCTCAATTCTTCCCGAGTAGAGGAGATATGAGATATGGAGGACTCGATGAGAAGAGAATACAATAGAATAAGTTCATAAATCTAGTCCCTGCTGATTACGTCGACGCTTTTCTAATTGTACATTCAAAATAGGCTCGGACGCTAATAAAATCTTAGAAACTGCTGCTCGTATATCACGGGGGAAGATAGCTGTTTTTATGGCGTCGTATCTACGATTTAGCATTCAAATTTTGAATTATACTCAGTAGTTAGTAAAACCGTGTGCAAAAGCTGCGGCTTACTGATAAGATAGGCTGGAAATAGGCATGTCTGTCTGCTTGGAGAGGTTATCGAAGTATTTCTGTAACATTTCACTACTGATTATGATGAAGTAATTACAGTCAACTTCGCTTGATTGCAACCGTTTTGGTGCCGGTTATAAGGGGAAATTTGAATTACCTGAAGTGCGATTACTCATTAAGTATTCCCTCGAATAGTTTGCCAGGGTAGTGACGTGTATTTACATAGGTACTGCACAGTACGCGGTAGGTGTGACACCACACCCAGTCATGATGGAAAAGAGGGCGAAGGTGACAAACTATGCCCGTGAGTGAGGTCCCTCCCAGGCACACCAGCGATCTACGCCGATACCGGAAATTCACCAGCTGTTTGTGAGAAATTTGATGCAAGAATGCGGGATAAATTTAATTTTTCCTCAGGTTTTCGTCAAATTTTTTCGCCTCTGGTCATTTTCAATAATAATTTTCCTTGGCTATGTTTAGAGTAGTTATACACTGCATGTGCTGGTGTTCTGAGCTACTCGATTCCGCCTTGACCGGCAGCACGGCGGTCGAGGCGTAGGAGTTGGTGGGGGGGGGGGGCGCCGGCGGCGTACTGCTAGTGAGAGGATTCGACACCCTCAGTGTCACATGAGCCGAAGTTACCGTCCGCTGTAACATGGTACTGTATGTTACAGTGATGCAAATTCCGCGATGGATCGATATCACCACTTCAACATTTCTGAACGAGATGCAAGCAAGACTGGGTAATGTTGTCAGCTCTGCTATCGAGCGTCAGCAGTCGAGAAGATATGGCTCATCTGGAAATCAACCTGTGCTGTCAAACAGTCAAAATCCTGGCCTCGATCAACAAGAGATTAGTGTGCAGGTCAGTGTGCTGTTTGATTATTTCAGCCCTGGGACGAATAAAAGGTGACAGCATTAACCGATCGAGGCAGTGGGGATTTAGACTCGTTTTAAGAAGGGGCAAGAAACGTGAAAATGACAGGATGAAAAACCTGAACTCACGAGAATTATATCATCACACGAATAAAACGGTCAGAAGCAGTATAGGAAGCCGATTTGTGTTTTGTACCTGCCCAGATATTACCGTTTCAAGTTCTTCTTAAAACGAGGCATTAGCCGTTGAATTCTTCCCGGCGAGAAAACCATGTGCCGCCAATTGACGGATTGTACAACTGATAACATAAACTGGGAGCACCCTCGAATGTGCTAAGACCATGGCTCGGCAGATAATGGCACTGCTGCGAGAGGAGCGTTTTTGTGTAAACACAGTATAATTTTTAGGTATTGAACATATCTCGGCAGGAGAGAAGCAACAATGTTCAAAGCATGTTTATTACTCGATACAAGCAAATTCCGATGCCGGCTGCGACGCTGATAGAAGATTTGCGATTATTGAGCACTGCTGAGCAATCTGCTGTCCTTGGGTATCCAGTGGTGGAAGTGAAAAGTGAGACATTTTTCTTGTACATTACAAATAAGGTGAGGAGTGTTGGCTGGCTGAGCGCCACCGATCCAGCCGAACCGATCCGAAGGGTGGGTCGGTTCCCAATCTGATCCCACTGTTGGATCACCTGCATACGGCTACTAAAATTTTGGCGTTTTATCCTAGGAAATGATAGCATATAAGCAAATATACTGTACTATAATGAGACAATCCCGTTTTTTCTCTCAAATCAGCATTTAATCCCACTGTAGGCGCTGATTAACTCTCCTGTGCCCTTTGGAGTGGTCTGACAGAGAACGACAGTGATGAAACAAAGCAGGTTAGAGAGGACGCAGCGCCAAATGAGTCACCCCCATAAAACTTTTATTTTTGAGCGGATCGGACCGGATCGGATCGGTCGATGCTGGCGGGTGTAAACCCGATTAAGCCATGCATCGCTAAGCACCTCTAGCTTGGGACAAGGAATCATATGAACTAAGCAATACGGTCACTGATAGTGTGAAGGTCCTGACATACAGTATCACCAGGCATCGCTTCGTTATTGACCGAAGAGTCTTGTCTTATTTGCTACTCCAGCTTACCTTGCCGGAGAAGAAACAGAAAAACGAAATCTGTGGATTATTGGAGCAGTAATTGGTGCGGTGATTGGAGTCCTGCTCTGCGGCTGGTGCATTCTGTTCGTCTATTACAATACTTGTGGTCGTATATTTCGATACAGTACCGAACAAAATGACGAGAAAATTGCTGCAGCGCGACAAAGTCAAGTTCAAGCCCCTGGTTCCACTGCGACCAGCAATGGGAGGACGGAAGAAAACTCGATAGAGAGAGCTTTGAAAGGAATTTTGAGGCACCCTGCGATGGACGATGGGACGGGAGAAGAAAATGGTCGGCGTCAAGGCGATGGGACCGTGGAGAAAATATATCTGATCAGTACGCATGCACAGACAGATGGAGAAGACGAACGGATGAGGTAAGGTGGTTCGGCACACAAAAATCTGTTCTAATTATTAGAGCTTACTTGCACATCAGGGCCGGCGGCGATAAACATAGCACAGTGAGCGACAGGCCATATTTTGATGGAAGATATGGGACAAAGCAATCTGGAGGCTGCAAAATTTCTCGAGGAAATAACACGCAAAGATGGTCCAGATCAAAGTTTCTTTATAAAAGATAGGAGCCTAGCATGAAACACAAGTAAAACTCATGAGACGAGGATGGTAATTCAATTTGTTGATAGCTCGTGGATAGGAGATCAGATGGGATACACTATCGATAAATATTTAGAGGCCATTTTGTGGTCCAGCACTTACTGATGAGAAGAATTGGTATCGGGCTCTGATTTATTATACTTATTTTAAATTTGTTAAAATCTACCTTCGAATCTAAATTTTTCTCGCCAACATCACCCATACAAATAAAAATATCGTGTGCCATGCTGTACAGACTAGTAATTATTGAATAGGTATGAGCAAGGTTCAATTGCTGGGAGTGGGAGGTAATTTGCAAAAAAGAATTTTTGCAAAATACTTTTGTCATATGTGACTTTTGGAGAATTTTTAAATATCATCTTAAGAAGGGTACCACAGCTATTTTTAGGCACCCCGGGGATAGGGGATAAAACATGCACAGGAGAGGGATGCTTGACGAGGTTTCAAAACCGCATCGGCCAGCCATGGAAATAGGATAGATAGGGAGAAACGTTCTGACAGTTTATAGGATACTCTTGCTTTTTTTATGAGTTTAAAAACACATATGGGAAAAGTAGGACTTGGCCTTCTTCATGATTAAATGCGGATTAAATTGACTCGATTCTCCCCGCCCTAAAACTGCGTCAGCTGGGGAACAAAAAATGAAAGTATCATAATTTGTGGCACATCCGATAATGCTTCTCCAATCCTGTCAACGAACGGGATACATAAGCTCACTTTTTTCGCTTACCCCCGAAGCAACATGTTCGCGTCTTTTATTGCGGCTCGAATTTCTGCTACCATTGCAACTGACTGGTCTACCAAGCCCATTGTCTTCTTGCATTTTCTTGAATCAGATAAGCGTGATCACCAATCAAATACATCCGCTTAGAATATGAATCATGTCATAAAGAGTCTAGCAAAAATTATATTTTACACTGTGATCTTGAAAAATTGACTTAATCTTTTTCAGAACTGATAACATTTCAAACGAGAATATAGAAAATTCAAACAAAAGCGACACGCGCGGTGGCAAATCGAATCACACTGCTGTTCCACCAGAGCGTAAGGGACGCGCTTCTGCGACTTGAGCATGAAATATAATGTCCAAGTGAAATATGACACCTTAAACTCCAAATCGGTTGCTATTAGTCCATCAATCAGCCGTGGGAACGTATCCTCCCGAGCTCAGTCAGAGAAATCTTTTTGGCTTTTCTTGTACCCCATATCCAATTCCGGCAAGAAAGTACTCTCTCAACATCTTGCTTTAAAAGATTGACTGACCCGCCTGCCAAAAATATAATTAGGCCATATTCATGGGACGACACTAAAAAACCGTCAGATTGAACTTTGCGGAGTATTAGAAAAATTGTGACTAATAGAAATAGGTTCTTGTGATTGTCAAGTTGAGGCCCTTGGACAGCATTTGGCAAGAATAAATAAGTTGAAAATATTTCTTCTGCTGTAGATCAACGGCATCATTTGAAACCTGATGTCTCCAGACAAATGTCTGTTCCTGCAATCACAGGAAAAAGGTACGAAAGGTTTCATCATAGTGAATGAGGTTTCAATTGAGGAGCAAATATAAAAATTCCCCTCAATGAAGTAGCGTTGCTTTTTCCCTCGACTATGCCAGGTTTATGAAAGCAGCGTCTGTCGCTAAATCATCGACAATAGCCACTTCGGCTTATCCCAGTTCAACCGGAGGTGGGAGTGCTCAGGAGCAAGTTATGGACGGTAGCAGTTCGGGCGATGCAAATTCGTCGAGTGGCCATATGACTTTCAACAATTTATCAATTAACACTGTAGTTTCGCCAGCCGCTAACAGCAGTGACAACAGACAATTGGGTGCAGGACAGGACGCTGGCTCTATTCGGTCACTTGGCGTAGTCAAAGGTAAGCCAACTATTTCATTGGTACTGATCTCGCTAAACATTGGATTTCTCTTACCAGAAAATTTTCTGAAGGCTTTTACTAAACGTCGAGCTCCACCATTTTGCTTTTTAGCGGAGTCTTGTTTTTCAGGCGACCGCCCTCTTGATTCAACCTACAGCCCCTTACACCCTCAAACAACCTCAGGCAATGACATTTGGTCACTTTATCCGTGGCGGCCATATCAGGCCGCTGATCAAGCTCACCGACTCATTCACGATGGCGTGACTGATCACCCGAGTCCTTATCAGACCACGGGACCCGATGGCACAATTGTCATGCATAGCAAATTGCTTACAGCCGGGAACATTGGGAAGAAGCATAATTTGCCAGCTTCTAGAAGATTAGATATGAATCCACTTTTAGGACTCATCTGATATTTATACTCTCGGGATATGATAAGCAATCATTTTTGCATTCAGCTGCACGTTAGTTTTTTGTAATTATGCCTAGTATTGTTGAACTTACTGTATGTAAAGTATTAACATGTGGCGTTCTTTTTTTGTGAATCTGGTTTCGACAACTTTTGAATCTTATATTTGCTCCAGTGACCCGAAAGATGTCAGTATTGTGGGAAGTATTGGCCCAGTTTCGATACACTCGCGAAAAAGTGAACAAGAAATGTAACACACCACGCCATGCTGGAGAAAGGAAGGAATGCAAGGCAGTAGGAATTACACTTTTGGCTCAGAAACTGCCAGAAACTTTCAGTAGAACAAGACTTGTTGAAAATTGGTCCATATTCGTAACTTTTACTCTGTGGCCTCGAAGTAAAAATAAGTGAACTGGGCATTCTGTTTAAAATGGATTGGTCATATTTGAAATCATTGCCTGGCTTATTCAAGGTTCTGGCGATAGTAAGTTGTGTGAAACTTGAGGCAGTTGCTTTTCACGGAGTATCATATAAGATATAGGGACACACAGTATAAAGGCCATCAGCAATTTCAAGAATTAAAAATAAAAGTCATGATGCAATATGTTTTGCGAATAACAGCGGATCAGATGCAGCCCAAACAGAATTCTAAATTAATTTGTTAGTAGAATACTATTTCCCGCCTTTCTTTTCATCAGTTTTCTTAGTCAAAACTTTAGGAACTGATAATCGAGTATTTACCAGGTTTTAATTCGATATTTCGGCCTAATTAACGCATTTTGATTTCAGATTTTTAACCTCATCATATTTACTACATCTCTTAAGTCCTGCTCTGTTGTTGGTGCATTTGGCCAGTGTCAATGGGGAGAATTCGTGAGCTGTACTGGATTCTTCCTGTCGGTTGGCTTACTAAGTTATTATTTATTTCATTCTCAGAATTCGATTGTCAACATAAGAACAATCCTTGTAGTAAGTTTGTTAGTTGTTTATGAGAAAAAGTCCACTTTTGCTATTACTAGCTGACGCACCTCTTACTACTCTGCATACCAATAGGGGTCAAATAATAAAAAGACTACTGAAGTAACGAGCATACACGCCAGCCTTGATCGAAATCTTAAAATCCCATCTCAGCTGTGAATCCGATCCGACCTTTTTTTAAGTCTTATAACCACGGAGTAACCGGTGAGGATTTGGTACACGGGCAATTGTTCGCGGCCAGTTGTTCGCCGGGCAATTGTTTCATAGTTATTTCGTGACCTTTATCGTATATGCAGTACACTGCCTTTCACAAGACGCTGCTATCGTTCCTTTCATAGGTACTTGCCCCTCCACGTACTTGGAGCTTGGGAATATGGGCTAGTCAAAGCACAGTGGAGCACCTGCTATCACATCCACTAGTCTCTTTGAATGCGACAGAAGGGTACTATTCCAGGCATCATACTTCTTCTTAAGCTACTCCTAAGGTCACTCCTAACGCCAAGATACAAAATATTCGCTAAATTTCACTGGCGTCTTTGGTTTTTAAACGTCAGGTCAGGCAAATCAGAGAAAATTAGAAAAGAAGTGGCTGGGTTCGGCGTTTGTTGCGAATCGAAGAGGAAGAGGATGACTAGATCAGCAATTCTGGTGGCCCTGGTCAGCCATTGATTATAGCAAAATCACTGGCCAAATGGCTAGCAGAAATTATTGCTATTTTAAATTAAGGCATGGAAGGCATGAAACTGCGTCTCAAGAGTTTTTAGAAACAGAGACACATCTTATGATTCGATTTCACTTTTTTCTTACTACTCACAGAATAACGTACACACACAAGGCTTCAGTTTTGAGATTCTTTATAAGTCAAACGACAAGTTCGCCACGCGGTAACCAGCTGATACTGATGTATGACAGCATGAACTACTGGGGGAGTTCAAAAAGTTCTTGCAACTTGCATGTAAAATCGCTGCTCTTTGCATCTGATACACATGGCCGTTGACCTGAACATCTTGGAAGTATACATGCGAAACAGCACTAGGCTAGGTCGAGTAAGTCGGGAAAAAACTGATCTTGAATCAGGTCAACTTTGCAAAATGTCCTAGTTCGAGGTTAGAGCTATCATCAAGTTTCTGACTGAACTTGGCAAAAATGCGACTCAGGTGAAAACCGAATCACGCAAACTTTATGGTGACGCATCTTCACCATATCGCACCATCGTTTTATGCATGGCCGGACTCCATTGAGGGAGACTGTTTGGATTGGACCTGACGATAATGCGCCACTTCACTGCGTGGGTGTTGTTTTGGATGCCCTCCAGTGCCTTGTATTCGACCTGATTGAGCCACCCGCCCCATTTTACCAGACCTTGCACTCTCTGACCTCAAGGTGTTCAGATTGCAAAGCAACTGTGAAGGGGAAGAGATTCGTTGATGAGAATGAGTTGCAATCAGTTGGCTTGATGGCCACTTCAAAAGTTATTGTAATGGCGTAACGGGAGAACTTTGAGAAAGATGCGATAAATGCTATAAATTGGCAGGTGATTATGTCAAAAAGTGTTGAGTATTGACCTGATTTGTTGTCATTTATATGCCAGTTGCAAGAAGGAATTTTTTTACTCCCCTCGTATAGCGTTACTGACAAGAAGGAAATAACCTGACGTTCTTCCGTTATCTTTATTATCTGTTTTCTTTTGGAATGTACACGCGGACTATTCTTTAACGCGGCAGGCGTGTATATTCCCAAAGAAAACAGGTTATAGTTTTGGTGAGTCTTGTTTCTCAAACAATGTAATGGTGGCATACCATACTAAGGCCCTCGTACTAGAACAAAAGTGTTAATCAGACCAGTCAATAGTGGCTCTGCGCGTAAGCAGTTCACGTGCCATAATGCGTGTGAAGAATACAAGAAACCACGTGGTTCCATGGACATAATAATCCACACTGTTCCCACCCATATCCACTGGATACCAGAACTCCGCTGTCGAATCACTGCTCTGTCCTGGATTGGCAACTTGTGATGTAAGATCTGCGCCATCTAATAATAGGCTTATCGCATTTGATATTGCAAGCTGCTTTACTAACAGCACAAATGAAGAGACACACCTGAATGATAACAAATCACTAGACGCCACACAGCTTTAGCAAAAGCAGTTGCAGCAAGCAGTCACCGCCAACGATTCCATGTCAAAATATCGCAGTAAAAAGGTCGCACGACAAAAGGTCGCAACAAAAAGATCGCAAGGACAAAAGGGCGCAGGAAAAAGGCGCAAAAAAAAAAACCAAAAAAAAAAAGAAGGAGCCTCTTTTTCCCCCCCTATAAATTTCTTTTATCCCTCTCCTCTTTTTCTTATTTTTCTTTTCTCTTCTCCTGCGTCCTTCCAAAGAAAAAGAAAAAGAAAAACTCTTTCCGCCCTCTAGGGAGGAGAGAGGGGAAAAAAAAAAAAAAAAAAGACAACAACAAAACAAACGCGGAACCCGACCCAAAAAAGGGAGCGAGGAGGGAGGAGGAGGGAGGCGGCACCCCCCCCCCCCCCCCAGCAAAAAAAAAAAAACCAACAAAAAAACAACAAGCGCCCCCCCAGCAGACCCCCCACCCACCCACACACTCTGCGCTGCCGCCTCCCCCGCCCCCCCCCCCACCCCCCCAAAAACAAAAGAACAACAACGTACAACACCTTCTATAAGCACGTCATTACAATTGATACATAATCCTCGTTGATCGTCATCATCATTCCTTATCTACAACTGTACGCGAATGTTCATTTCTTGATAGCTTGTTGTTGTTGTTGTGGTTCGCCTTGCTCGATGGCGATCTGGCGTTCGTGTTTGATGGCCGGCTGATCGATCTTGGGAGCGTGTATCATCAAAACACCGTCTTTAGTCAAATTCGATCGGACTTGCTGGACATCGACTCCTTTAGGAATGACGAAACTACGAGTGAATTCGTGCGCGACGAATCCTTTCTCCCCTTCCTTCTCCGTCTTTTGTTCTTTCTTGCCACGGACGACCACAAATCGATCACGAACCACCTTGACCTCCAACTCGTCCGGCATAAAAGCTTCTACATTCAAGTTGATCTTGAACTGATCGCCAGTATTAGCAATTTCCGTGGTTCGACCAGCGTGCAGTGGACGGTCGCGCAGCATTTCGCTCAACCACTGCGACGGGACTTCGAACATGGAGTCGAACGAATCGAACAGGTGATCAGCCAGCGAGAACATGTGATGAGGATAGCGATGAACGGCAAGCGGGTAGTCGCCGTAACAGTATGGATTCCACAAAGCCATGACCAACTGATCGATATTCAACGTATGCAACAATCAAATAATTTCAGACGACTTGGTAATCGAGAACGACTTAAACGCAGAGAAGCTTCGCTCCGAGAATCTGAACGCTTCGCAACTGCGAACTGTCGAGGCCTAGCGGGGAAACCGTGTTTATATATGTTTCCCCTGAGCGGGACAGTGCGTTCTAGAAAAGTCGCGAGAGCGCGCAAATCAACAAACTGAGTCGTCGCGCACTGCCTGTGGAATGCTCCAGAACAGACGCGTCGTTCGGTCGCGCGACTGCGGACGCGGCTTACAGCTATGCGGTAGTTCTTTCTCAGCGAAGCAGCTGTGAGTTTTCGATTATTCGAGAAAAATCTGTTACGTGTAATTCACTTTGCCATGCAAAAACAACCTTCGCGCTGCGTGTTGCTCCTGCTTTACTGATCAGAGCGATAGAACGATCAAGAAATTTCTGTGAAAGGAAGTAACAAAATAAAAACTAGACGTCGTGGAAAGCATGCGTAATGCGCTGAAGCGATGCGTTGTACACAAATAAGGATGGCATCAGACGGTGCGGAATTTAATGCTTTTCTAAACAGTTTACCTTCAGAATATCCGCCGTCATTTTCCATCAATTCTGTGACCCTGCGGGGCATGCTGCTCACGAGCTTGAGTAGAATTGGGACCTTTCCATACTTCCTGTTTTTATGCAGTCATCTGCTAGAAGACTAAAAACGTATTCCAGATTCATGCTGTACATCAATCAAAGCAATGTGAGCACAAAGGAGCACAAACTACTGTAAAACGGAATAAGTTCGCGTCGGAAATATTTCGCGGATCCCTAGGATCTGGCGTTTTCGCGGTCGGATAGGTTCGTGGAGAGACACCTAGGCGCAGGACATCTGACTGTGAGCGCAAGCGGCCTCGGTGCAAGAGCCCAGGGTTCATGGGTCCCTCATCTTATGGCGCCTTGAATAGCACAAGCGAGGAAAACTTTATAAACAATACCCTTACCATAAAAGGACTGCTGTATGGTGCACCTAAATCTTATCACTGCCCTAGCCGGGCACTAAACAGACATACAGCTTAAATTTTTAGACTGACGCCCCATTTGCTCCACTGGGCTTCGCCATGTGCGGCGACTCTGAAATGTAAATCACCCTTTTTGCTGCGCTCAGAGGTCCTTGCGCACAAATGCCCTGCACCATAATCTTTATGGTCTAATACGGTCTCCTTCAGTGCGTCAGTGTTTACCATGAAGCTTTTCTCATCTTCCTGCAATATGATCTTTCACAAGATTGTAAGCAACTACTGCACTTCCATTATCCCTACTATTATTTTCGTGCCTCACTTGTCACCGCAGATCGAGCATTCGATGGAGGCAAGGCCACAGTGGGCATTATATGTGGAGGCTCCATCAGCTTTTGCTTTTCATGGAAATTTGAAAAAGTACTGGCAGTTTCGCGACGGAAAAATTTCGCGGGTGAATCGCAACCTCGAAAACAGCGAACTTTTTCTGATGCGAATAATTTTCCGTTTTACAGTATGTAGAAGTTGTGGGCTATCTTTTATTAGTTTTCGGTTGGTGACGGAGTCGGCAACATCAAGTGCAACCAGCCAACCGCATAGAGTACTAATGTACAGCACATACTGCACTCTATATAAAATGCGTCCGAATAGAATACAGAATTATAGTAACCAAATTTTTTTGTACTTTTCTTCAGACCACAAAAATAAATAGGGTTCTAAAACACTGTTTTGTGTTTGTGTTTCTTTCTTCTGCCTTGCACAGTATGTGCACTGCACAAGCTGTACGCACAGCTGTACTAGATGTATGTATTGACCACGCCAATGCAAAAATCACCATTGAAACGCTGGGGCCGGACTACAGTATTATGCGAGCTCATTTCAGGAATTTATATTTTACGCCATATGGACGTTATTTTATTTTATAACTGGAATAGCTCTCGCCGTGGTTGCTAATGGAAAATGGAATTTTATCGAAGGAGTACGATATTCGTCCCAGCTTGGATCGGTAGGCATACCACACATATTGATGCAAGCAAAGACTAATATGCTAATTATTCTTTCAGGTATTCTCCTTTTTCTGTTTTATTTTATTCGCAATGGAGACCTGGTGGAAATTTCAACGTTGGCGCACTCACAGACTCGACATCAATGCTGCGTAATGTTTTACATCAACAGTGGCTGGCATTTTTTCACATGCATTTTGCGAACTGTTTATTTCGTCTCCATTTATGGTATGCAAAACGAGACCAAACACTTTTTTAGTGTTTGGTCTTTGTCCATACAGTCTCTAATCTACTCCTGTTTGTGATAAACTTACGTGCATTTGAAAGATCCTCAAACCCAGTATTGTAGGGTACAGCTTACGAGAGGACTGGTGGATAACTAGGATTGAAAAACAAATTATGTGTTATTCTCGAATTTTCGTCTCAATCGAAGCGCGAATGAAATATATCACCTCGTTCACATCCAATACGCCTTCCGTTCCATTCTCCCTTATCGAATGCACTTTCTCTGGCCCGTCTTCTAAGGCGTTCTTCACTGGAGCCCATCGAGCATCGAATGTGCAATTGGCATTTAATCATTAGGTTGTTCTCGTTTTCCTCATGCCTCAACGATCCATACCCCTGAAACACCCCATTTATAGCAAATAAAGAAAGAAAACCGACGTCTTTGAACGTCTTTAGCTTAGCATGAGATAAAAAATTTTTCCTATGAATACCTCCTTTCAATAGCACGACCATGGACCTCATATGAGTTCAGGCCAATTTTCGCACGATAATCGGTATCGAACGGAAGGAAAAGAGAGGAGGTTAGGCGGAAAAGAAATGGAGATGTTTACGATCTAGCTGCGTTTCTTAGATTTCTCCCTTGGACACGAAGTCTGCAGTTGGCCATGCGTGGTCAGCTAAACTTGAACTTTCAGAAATCTCGTTAAACGATTCTCCTTTCGTTACGCCAGTGCGAGGATTCGACTCGATCGAAGGTGGTCGGTTCTGGGAGTCCGAACAAGAAAAGCTTGGATTACTATAACGTGGAGCAGAAATGTCTGGTAAGGGGTTCGAATCCTCGCGGCGCCGGGTCTTTTACATAATGCACCTCATGAGTCAGTTAGCAATTATTCTCGCCACCAACGGCTTCTTTCATGAACCTAATCCACTTATGGAAGAAATGGAGCATCGTGCGGGTGCAATAACGTCCTATTTTATGTTTCAGGTTTAGTTCAAGAAATCAAAGCTCGCAATGCCGAGTTTATGAAAGCATTCGATTCGGGTAATGCAGCAGCTGCAGCAGCATTGTACGCGGAGGACTGTCATTTCATGCCTCATGGACGAGAAGGCGTGAATGGGCGAGCTGGTAGGCAGATCACTAGAGAATTTTCCAGCCTTGTCACCATGATCACAGTGTTTGTACCTTTCTGAAGCCACATTTCAGATGCTCCTCTGCAGGTTCCCATGAGGAGCAGGGGTCACCATCTGCACAGCTGCCCCTCGCTTTCACTGCAGTACAAGATACACAGGATACACTATAGTTTTGACATGTATGATAATGCGCGTTACACTCACCTCCCCTGTACTGTATCAATACAGCCAGCGGCTTGAGTGCCATTAAAAACAGCATGATCTGTCAGATCCCCTAATGCTGTGTTTTGCACGCTTCTGCTACAGGAGCTGAAGCATATTTCAAACAAGATATGATGGAAGGCGTGAAAACTGTGCAGTTGACCACAGAGGAAGTGAATGGCGAAGGCAGCTGGGCTTTTGAGCGCGGCAACTACCGTCTGGATGGCACCCGTGGCAGCGAGACTGGAGCGTAAGTTTTCGGTGATCACTGGTGGCATTCTGTAGGTGTGTTTGCCCGTATGAGACAAGCAAATAAAGATTGTTCTTCAATAACAGACTGACACCAAATCCAAAGTCACTGCTGTATTGTTTTCCAAATCAAATTTTATACCAATAAGAAACATTAACTTTCCTTTTCTGTTTAGATACTTGATCATTTGGAAAAAGATCGCTGGAAAATGGTTCATCTATAACGATTGCTTCAATGTTATCAAACCAGCGCAAGGTTGAAACCCTAAGCCATCAGAAATCGTGAACATAGTGATAGAAATAATGCACATCAGCAATGAGTTTTCATCGAACACCGTTCGTGAGCACTTTTGAATATTTTATCACATTTAGAGTCTGCACTGGTGTCGACATAGACTAGTGATAAATTATTCTCATTGTCATTGCACAGATAGTAATCGATCATAAATAAATGCACAGCGAGTCGTTATTGTTACCGAGAAATGGCCCATGTGTGACTGATCAGATTGTCTACGCGAAGGGAAAATGGCAAAACCTACAGTATGCAATGTTGTGGTAAGTTTAGCAGGGTAAATTCTTATCTTTTTTTAGGACTCTTCTCGGTTTTAACGAATCAGAGGTAACAATTTCAATCTTTTATTCGTCCATCACTATTTGTACATTAAAAACTGCCCTTTTACACTGAATACACATACTCGCAGTCCTCTTCAACACTGCAGCTACCCTTCTCATTTTGAATTGACCCGATTTTGGTACCCTGCTCACGAACTTCACCATCATCCTCAGCAGCCCCACCTAGTTTACAACAACGACCACAAAACTGAAATTTCTTTGATACCCAATGATCATACGGTTCCAATGAGTGGAGCCAGAGAGGTAGGAAGTCCCAGTCTCGAAGCCAACTTGGCAAGAATCTGGGAGATTGTGTTTGCAATGCGTTGACAATAGCCAAGATGAAAATGAGCGATGCTGATGGCGCGAACACTGCGTAGAAGACACCCGATCCGATGACTGATAAGCCGATAACGAACAGGGGCACTATTACGAATAGGAGCAGAATGTAGACGAGTGCAAACCAACGATATTGGCACGTCTGTTTGCCCAGCCATTTGCCCGTGTCAATTACAATACGCCGCATAAACGGGACAGGATAGAAAACCAACACGCCGAGAACATTGAACAGGACCTGCACCAGAGCTACGGTCAAAGCGACACGGACTACTCGCGCGTCCTGAGCCAAGGCTGCCAGAATACTATCACCCGTAGTGCCGATGTTGGCGCCAAGGATCAGGGGGAACACACGGTCCACTGATATGAGACCGACGGCGACCATGGGAGTCAATGTGGATGTGAATATGGCTGAAAAGAATGCTTTTGTAAAATGGAACGGACAAAGTGCATACACGGTCCCGAAAGTCTCTGCCAGCTTCTTTCAACCCTTACATAATCGTTGCACAATGAAACCTTGTAACCGCGACCAGCTAACATCTAGCTATGGTCCACTTCACCTTCAGCTTGGAAAACACACCTAACAGCAGGCCGTCTATCAAGAGGCACAAACAGCATCCATTCATAGTTCTTTTTAGCGTATTGAATGTACAGAGTAATGCACATGTGTCTGCACGCTTCTAGGCACACCAGAGGGGAAAGGGCGGATACAGGAAGACGCATGCCACATACCAACAATCTATTTGATACCGTACCGCCCACAGCCCTCTCGCCGAGCCAGTGCTACTACATTTTGATCCCCAGAATTTATGTTCGGGCCTCTAACAGCCGAGAAGGTACCGTAGCAGAAACTTGCTAAATTACAGCATTTACATGGGGTTTAGAAGGTTTGATTTTTACGAAAATCGGAGAGGCACTTACTGCTACTTTGGATGACGAAAGTCATTCCTGCTCCAACCAGCACAAATAAGTATCCAGTCAAGGGCTTCCACCTGCCAGGTAAATCCGTATTGATATATTGCTTAATAGCCTTCGAAAATTGATGGCCGAACAAACTATGCATCGTCTTGGCGATAGCAGACAATGACACGAACACTGTAATTAAGGCCATGAGCAACAGTATACCACCAACAGCTTGGTCGGACAGTTTGGTCTGTGCGAATAAAAATCCAGAATTTGGATGACGTTGAATAAAAGAAGTGATATTTTCAGGGAATTTGGAAAACGTTGAATTCGGATTGAATATGTCGGTCATCAATTTCTTATCTAGCTTGATGATCTAAAAAACAAGTAACGTCAACAGCGATAACAAAATACTAGCATAAACGATATTTTTCCCCTTCAACTGGCCTACTGAACGCCTTCCTGAAATCATCTCGATTTCCCACGTGAGCGCAACCAGTGCACTCCAGTTTACCTTCAGTGGTCCGACTATCTTCAGCATCAAGTTGGAACTGTACGATGCAATCCATGTTTATGCGATCCATTATTGTAGCATACTATACACGTTTTTGGGGAACCATTTGAGAACTAGGTGATCGATCTAGCGTCCTACATGTCAACCTCTGATTCTACGAAACGATTTGGCTGGCTGTAGGGATATTCAGATAAATTAATTAGACATGTCTTATAGGATATGTTGGATTCAGGCCCATGGGAGTTAGACCAACTAACAATAACGGAGTTATAACCTTTTCCTAAACAAGGAATTGAAAAATTCGAATATTTATACTTCCTCCGTATTATAGTTTGTTTCACATTCGCTTATTAGTAGTTTTTTGCATAATTTACTGATGCAGGAATGCTTTTATGTCCCGCTTAAAAAACCTTAGCGGGATGAATCTTGTACTATACATCATTTTGATAAGAAACTATATTAGATTTTAGTTATTAAAATTAGTAATATATCACAGAAGGTGAATATATAAAAATATATTCACATTGCGTGGTTGCAGGCCACACAATTAAGAGGAAATTTAAAAAGTATAGGATTGATTTTTCCCAACATTTGTTACGCATACAGACGCAGTGTTATCTAGGTATAAATGTTACGCGCACATAATCTGCCTACAGTAGTGCCCACGAGGAAAATATACTGTAAATTTAATGTTTTCCCTCGCGGAGTGCATATGCTAATAAGTTACAAACAGTATTTAGGATAATACACGTAACTTTAAGACAGTGTCTATCAGTCTCATAAGCTACAGAATAATTGCAATTTAGATAGGGTTCAGCTAACAAGGAGTGCTACCCTACTGTTGAGGTTTTTGCAGGATCGAGACAGGGGTCAAAATGTAGGCGGGGGGAAAGGGAAACGATGTGAAAATTTTGACGGCTGGATGAGTTTCTGGTTAAGCGTGGCAGGCGGTCACAAAGAGTAGCTAATTTGAAATTTTCAAAATATTTACAGATATTTTCGCGCAGGCTCTCATTTGAGTGCGCAAACTTTTCTGTCAAACTTCATCATGTAATTTAGGCAGCCTGCATTCCCCAGTGGGGTAGCATTCCTTGTAAGTGACTTAAAAAAGCTTAAAACATGAGAATGACTGAAATATATCCGCACCTTACTGGTCAGTGGTTTAATAATCCTGTTCAAAAATTCGGTGGCTGCAGCTCCTCCTTCGGCATGCACGCCTCGAATAATAGCTTCTGCTGTGCGCCGGAATACATGCGTTCCAACTTCCAATGGGAAGAACAGCAAAATTGACAGC
Source organism: Mesodorylaimus sp. YZB2_4 (assembly GCA_030248295.1). Lineage (NCBI taxonomy): Eukaryota > Metazoa > Nematoda > Enoplea > Dorylaimida > Dorylaimidae > Mesodorylaimus > Mesodorylaimus sp. YZB2_4. Next base: position 52,094 of record JASANH010000630.1, read on the forward strand.
CTAAAACTTTTCATCTGTTTTGTCATTAAATGTTTACTGCGTTTACAGAACGCACCAGTTATACACGCTCTGTATAGTAGCCCCACTGAACGCCTTCCTGAAATCATCTCGATTTCCCATGTGAGCCACGGCAACCAGTGTACTCGTCACTGAAGTACCGATTTCTGCACCAAATACAACGTAAATGGCTTGATCCACTCCGATAGACCCACTCGATGCCATACTGATCATGATCGCCGTTGTAGTGGACGAAGAATGAATGGCCATAGTAACCAGCACACCAATCATCAAATCGACTATGGGATTTTGAAGAAGTGGATTATCTCGAAATACACCTGAGAGGTTTTTGCCAGCCAATAGTCGAAAGGCGTCCGACATCAAGCTAAGGGCGCAAACGAAGAAGTAAAGAAAGGCGGAGAAAAGAACGAGGCGAAGGATGAGCCAAAATATGACAAATGATTTTTTGGAATTTAGGCGATCAGAAAAGTGCCAAAACTTGGTTTTAAGAGAAACCCATTGCGAAGTAATATCTGATAATGACTGATCTGAAATACAAAAGTTGACAAGGGATCAAAGTGACTGATTCTTTTATTAACTGTGAAAGCACCGAATGCTTGTTTTTTTCGCATAAATCTTAGACGAATACATACGTTCATCAGATTCTTCTCCATTCTCCGCCACTTTTGATGAACCATCATTAAAGAGCCGCGATTTGACGGCCAAATATTCCTCTGTCCGCCCAGAAATATTGCAATCTTTTTGCATTTCTTCTGACATTTCAAACAATCGCGGTCGACGTGAGTGCAAACTTCTGTCTCAGACTTGACCCTGCTCGTGCAGATAAGAACACTGGCCATTGAGGTGTACACCAATACTGTTGGAGTATTTGGGTCAAGACAACACACCTAAGTGATAAGGGACTCCGTCATCTCTCGGCCTATCATTGTTTTCTGTGGTGGGTCCAAAATATGGCGTGCGTGATTGATGTGGAAACTCCCAAGGATTGAAATAACAATGGATAAGGAGCGTTTTGCGAGTTTGTGTTCACAAAAACGGATGAGCGCGGGGCGAGGGATGGAGATAGATTCTGTGGCCTGACTCACTTACACACTATGCTAATGCAAATTTTTATAGCCAGCAGACCAAAGAAGGGATTCACCCTCGCAACGAAATGTATAAGATTTTACTGTTGTCAGTCCTGATAACGTTGTTGGTGTTGCTTACTTTCTGCATATATGTGTGCAATCTAAGCCAACTATAGATAAGCTCATAGTAAACACAAAAGAAATGTTATTGTGACGCGTGTAGCAATAACATGCCAGGCCTTAATCTGGTCATAGAAACCATCAATTGACAATGAGCCAGTATTTACGCACTTACGATTAGTGCTTATTGCCTTATGACCAATTTTATCGAGAGTCTTCCAGGCAGGCACGTCTCGATTGAGGTCAAAGCAGGACATATTCGATTGCTTTCGAGTAAAAATGTTTATGCAGGAAAGATCAGGCAAAGTGAAAAATTCCAGAATCCAACGAAGCAAAAGTTCGAGGTCTCCTTCCTTGAAACAATTTCTGGCCCACCTGAACCTTAGTGGGCCCATATTCTAGGTACAGTATAGGGGTCCACACGTTATGGGGGGCTAGGTTGAGCAATATCCCCTCTTAGGGTCCTCGAGGACTGTGTCAAGCATGCTGAAGTCAAAAATAATTGAAATCCTTTGGGCAATACTCAAGTGGCGCCGGAAAAACCCTCCTGAAAGTATATGTACTGCAGGCTTCGAATGAAACGTGCGTCAACACAGGCATCGTCCTCGTACTATTTTACGTATTTAGCATTGGGAGTGCATCAATGATTGTTGAGTGTGGCTACGAAACACGTGCAGCAGATCGCTATGGGACATTGAATGAAACCTGAAGCCCTATCTAGCTTTCAATGAAACATAACGCAAGACAGGCTGTATGCTACATAGACTAATGTACATAGAGTAAAAGCAAAAATGGCATACCAAGGGCAGACTCTGCACAAAAAATGTATGGCAAAGACAAACGAATAGAATAACCTGCCACGATCTGCATCCAAATATCGATCATTATTGCACACAATCATTATCTTTCACCCCGCCTAAAGGACATTTAATCCCTGGAAAATCCTAAGGCGCCGACAGCAAATATTATTGCGCAATCGAAGCCACTCAATTTTTATGCATACTGTTCCCATGATTTAAAAGTCACCTCTCACAGTTACACTAGACAGTAGCGCTCAGTGCTGTCTGCGATCACAAACCACGTCCAGACTTAGCTCGTCGCATTCACAAAACTGATGACAGTGTCTTCGGGTTCATTATCACTATCTTCCAGATAAAACACGCTCGATGCGGTTTCCATGTGTTTGGCACGAAGATTGGGCTTCTTCTTTCTACGCAGAGTGTTATCAGGTGTATTTGGTGCTGATACTGAGACTCGTTGCTGCAGCTCGTACGAAGATAATTTCATGCTGTGCGATAAAGTTGTCGATCGATCAGGCGAACCAATAATATCTGGCGTTTTGATAGTGATGATAAGATCGGATGCATTGGCAACCATCATATCAGTCACTTGGTCCAGCGTTTTTATGCCATTACCGACAAATATGCCGTTGACTTCTAAGATTTCGTCGTTGACTGCCAGAAGGCCTGTGCTTTCGGCTAACCCACCAGAAATCAGTCGACTGACAAAAATACCAGGAGTTTTAATCGCTTCACCCTGAAAAGTAATTGAGCCACGTTTTGGTTGTTTTTGTTTTCCTATAAGCCGAATCATTTCGTCTTGTAGGTACTAGATGCTGTCCCCATGTTCTCTGGAAGGAGAATATTAAGGCTGATAAAGTATCAATATATGACAAAAAGAAAACTTGGTAACCTTATAAAACCTTGAACTTTTTCTGCTTTTTAATATCTCCTGGCACAAAACCCAGAGAAACCGCGCGGCTAACAGAAAGCCATAAGCAAGGCGGACTACAGTTGCAGTTTATCCCATTTTCTGTCTACACTCACAAAAAGAGGTAGCCTGATAATAGCCCTCCCCCGTTCCATGCTTTTTAAATTTATAATCATACCTTAATTTAAAATTCGGTACACTCATACATACCTCCAAATTTTTGGTAGCATTCCATCCATCTCGTATACAAAATCCCAGTGGCCTTCCATCGGCTTTACTTTTTCTCAGTCTGACTCTCCTTTGCGTGGGTGGTAATTGATCAACATCGATCAAAGTTGAGACGTGTCTAAAATTCCTCGGTCTCCCGATCGTTTTCGCCGACACAGGTTTATACGATCCACTAGTTTCTTCAGTCCCGAATAAGAAAAATCGCGAAGCCGACAATGAATAGGCACCATTCGTTTTCCACGCACTCACCGGCGTTTTGAGTTGTTGCTCGCTGTATAATTCATCAGCCCGCGAGACGTGTAGACGAAGAAGGGGTGCCGATCGGAGTAAAGCTACGCGAAAATTTTCGTTATTATTGATCGGTAATAAATCACCATCAGTTATGTCGGTGTAAAAAAGATTTACTGGCAATTCGTCTGGAAGCCGATGTAATTTTTGGACAAGTAATCGAAAAGCTTCAAAACTCCAGGATGATTCTTCATTTTGTTCACTGTCACCCGCACTGGCATCACTTTGGTTGGTTTCCACTTTAGCCTTCGGTTTAGGAATTGAGAAACGTCGAAATTCTGAATCGAATTTACTTTTTATTTGTACCAGATGATCGTTTGATTCATTTTTTCTTTTCTGCCATAAATAGGTCATGGTAGGATTGGATTGCAGTTGAAATAAGGGACTGCCTGGTCGACACAAACCAGCCTACAAAGAGAGCAACATTGAATACATGTGTCAGAGACGAATGAATGTTAGCTTACGTTAGCTAAACACTGATTCAACGGCGGGGGCAGGTAGGAAGGCAACTAACGGGGAGATGTCAAGACATTTTTGGTAAAGGCGACGGCGGCAACCCAGTCTGCAGTGAATCACTCGCACCTTTAGCTAACCATAGCCTGCTAACGTGACGCCGCGATGGAAAACGGAGGCGGCCAAGGAGACACTTATAATGATGACAGAATGGCAGAAGTTGGCTAACTGATAAGAGGGCGTGGGCGTGGATGACTGTTTTTATTGTTTGTGTACAAGTTGTGTTTTGGAACAGGCAAATTCGAGTTATGAACAGAATGTACCATAGTTCACAAGGATTTTAGCTTTGAAAGAAGCATGAAATCACATGGCGGTTCAAGCAGGCCTTGCAGTATGATGTTTCATTCATTGGACAGGGTAACAAATTTTGACATGATGTCACAAATCCTGTTTAAAGGCCATCACTCGGCGCCAAAACAGGCCATCACTCTGCGCCAAAGCGTTTTCCAGGTTTCGGGACCTAGTCCTACGATTAGCTTAGCGAATTACCTGCAGCATCTGTAAGCAACCTCGACATGCCTCGGGGGAGATGTGACCAACCGAAATCGGCAGGTAGCAACTCCGACTGAAAAAAACGCAAGTCTTGACCTATCCCTGGGGCGAAACATCAGCAGAGTGGTTGACGTTTAGAGCCAGGGGAGGTCGATGTTCTTTCCCATTTGCCACGACCCACCAAACACGATGGTCACACATCTAATGAAGCGAAATAGTTTTCCTAAAATAGGTACCTACATGGATACTGTGAATCACTCGCACTTTTCCCGGATGGCCTAAACGCAAAAACCGCGAAAATTTCATTCCGCGAAATGTTTATGCAGAAAACACGGATTGAGAGCATAGCTTCACCTTGTTTCCAGCCACCTGCTCGTAACTTTAATTTGAACTTCAACCCAGATCAGTTTCTATAAACGTGAACCACCCTATCAAAGAATGCGGACACGAGTCACATTATCATTATTATCATTACAGTGGTGCACTAACGAGCATCTTGAACAGTACTAACGAGAACAGTCTGTTCTCAACCTACCTGACCAGAAGATTTCCAACTGCATTGGAATGAATCTACGTGGAAAGGCTGGAAAGTGATAGATTCACGTGGATTTTGGTGGATTCACGATGGATTCTGATGGACTGTGGAATCTGGGATGCCTTCAGAACCCATTGAGCATGCAATAGTTTTATCACTGATAACCTGAGATCCGGTTTTGGCAGCTGCTTACAGTTTTTTATTTCTTCAGAATTTCGTCCAAGTACCCGTGAGTAAAATCATCTTTGAACTTAGGCATACAATGGACCCATCCTGCAAGACCAGGATGGGTCCCATCCTGGCCATCCTGGTCTTGAAATATCCATCCTGGTCTTGAAATATGATGTGTAAGAAACTGTGAATGGACCCATCGTGCACCAGGATAGGTCCATTCACAGTTTCTTACACATCATATTTTGTCGACCCACCCTGGTCTTGCAGAGGGAGTCAATTTTTGCCCCTTTTCCCGCGGGCTGGGGCTTATTAGCTGACCTCATCTCGCCATCGACTAGGGTTTATCCGGGATGGCAAGAGCGCGTGTTGATCTCTACTCCGCGATGTCGGTGGCTACCCCGTGGGGCAACCATACCCAGCCCGTGCCCCGTGAGGGGGACCCGGATTCAAGAGCCTCCCACCCCATAAGGCCTCTCATCGTTTATCGACCCTGGAGGGACGAAGGGGTGAGTCATCGACCGCCAGGCGTGCAAGGCACAGTGCGCAACATCACCAAGTTCTCAGACGGCTAGAGTTGAACCAAGGCCGACGGTCTCCAGCTTTGGTAAGCAAACTGTAACAAGGCCTTTCACCGTTACACCACCGAGGCGGCTCCGCGCGCATCTCATGGTTGAAGTTCCCACGTGCAGGAAAGCAGGTATAACGGAGCTGATTGTGTTCTTTAAAAAGATCGATAATTCCCACACAGTCTGGAGTATCAGCGGGAGATTCATCATATGGTGCTAGAGACTGACGGTCAGACGGAAACCGCGGAATTGGGTACCGCGAATTAAAGTGATTTACAGTACTTGCTTCTACGTGATGGTAGACAGCTTGTCTAAACGTACATAGTATGCTAGCTCAGATGGTGAACGCGATACGTGCGTTCTTTTTAGCCTCTCGTCTCATGTCTCATATGGGTACCATGCGTTTATGTACCGACTGAACTCTTTATTCCATGTCGAAAGAAGTAGTTACTGTCACGGTAAGGAGCTGTTTCGGAAATCTTGCTTGATTCGATACAGTACCGCGTTCAGTGTTTTTTGACTTATCGTCCGGGATTGGACGATATTTTTTCACGTTATGTTGTCGATTTGTCGAAAGCATGACATCGCATACTTATCGCCAGTTGATGCACAGCATTGAACTTTACATTTGCGTGCATGTCAAGTCGCCCAATGAAACATTCTGGCCTGATAAAATTATGCTATTCCTGCAAATTTTGATGCGAAAACTTTACTTTCGGAGTGATCGAGAGGCCTGAATTTCCAAAGGGGCGAGGAAATCAAAAGATTGCTCAAAAAGACATGATGTAAGTTTTTCTTTTCAACGCTTCGTCTTTTGCTGACGTCATCAGGAATGACTTCTAGGCTTATCACGGAACAATCGAAAAAATCTGGCAGATAAGTCTGTGTATGCAGTATCTACTATTCTTCCAGCAGACTTTTCTGTAGAAACACACACGTGTAAAAACCCCTCATAAAAGCGAGCCAGTTAGTACTGTGTGAACATAGTGACTGGAGGACGATTTGCTGGTTACGTAGATGATACCACAAATGTAAGTCTACGCGGTTTGGCTGGGAGCTGATGTGACTGGCTGTGATTGGATTTCCAGCTTTGCGTGACTTCCACGGCAACACTCTATGTCGCCCCTGATAAATCTACACAGTTGGTGCACCTTTGTCGCATTCTTACCTACAGTATAGGGTCTGCAGCATCTAATGCAGGTGATTATTGCACGAACAGACTTCTTTGGATTACTGTATATGTTTTATTTACAGCGCGAACAAAGCGACTTAATTCATTGGCAAGCAGCCACAACACTTGGATAAGAAATCGCAATTCACTTATAAGCCGTGTCGTGGTAACCAAAGCAGGAATGAGCGAACACTGAAAAAAACGATGGTATACACAAACAATTGCTATTGATACGCACATTAATTTGACCGTTATCACTTACTCGTGTTTATTTCTTGATAGCTTGTTGTTGTTGTTGTGGCGCTTCGCCTTGCTCGATGGCGATCTGGCGTTCGTGTTTGATGGCCGGCTGATCGATCTTGGGAGCGTGTATCATCAAAACACCGTCTTTAGTCCAATTCGATCGGACTTGCTGAACATCGACTCCTTTAGGAATGACGAAGCTGCGAGTGAATTCATGCGCGACGAATCCTTTCTCCCCTTCCTTCTTTGTCTTTTGTTCTTTCTTGCCACGGACGACCACAAATCGATCACGAACCACCTTGACCTCCAACTCGTCCGGCTTAAAATCTTCTACATTCAAGTTGATCTTGAACTGATCGCCAGTATTAGCAATTTCCGTGGTTCGACCAGCGTGCAATGGCCGATCGCGCAGCATTTCACTCAACCACTGCGACGGAACTTCAAACATGGAGTCGAACGAATCGAACAGGTGATCAGCCAGTGAGAGCATGTGATGAGGATAGCGATGAACGGCAAGCGGGTAGTCGCCGTAATAGTATGGATTCCACAAAGCCATGACCAACTGATCGATATTCAACGTATCCAGCAACCAAATAATTTCAGGCGACTCGGTAATCGAGAACGACTTGAACGCTGAGAATCTTGGATTCGAGAGTCTGAACGCTTCGCAACTGCGAACTGTCGAGGCCTAGTGGGGAAACCGTGTTTATATATCTTTCCCCTGAGCGGGCCAGTGCGTTCTAGAAAAGTCGCGAGGGCGCGCAAATCAACAAAATGCGTCGTCGCGCACTGCCTGTGGAATGTTCCAGAACAGACGCGTCGTTCGGTCGCGCGACTGCGGACGCGGCTTATAGCTATGCGGTAGTTCTTTCTCAGCAAAGCAGCTGGGACTTTTCAATTATTCGAGAAAAATCTGTTGCTTGTAATTGACTTTGCCGCGCAAAAACGAGCTTCGTCGTGCGTGTTGCTGCTGCTTTATGATTAGTGCTAGAACGATGGAGAAGTTTCTATGACGTGCGCGCCTCATTAGATGTTTCATCCTCCTGTGTCGATAAAAATGCAAGTAGGTAATCTGCCCAAAAAGATTTTCTTATAAGTAGGATTAAATTGTCCCTACAGCTGTGATATCACTATCTATCCATATACTACGTAAATCATGCGGGCAGCTCCTCAAATACTCAGAAACACAAAGCGCGTTGATGTTACTAAATGTATATTATGGTTTCCTTGCAGTTTCTCCTTTATTTCTTGGTTTCACGGCCAATCATAAGGTTTTCTGTCTCTTGACTAGAAATGCAAGAAGGTCAGATTTCATGCAGTTGGCAAGTACCGCAACATACAGTTTCTGCTCGAATTTTGCTCTGTTAGCTATTCATTTTTGATTTGAAAAAGTGTGCGATACGTGAATCTGTTTTTTGGAAAATAAGGAAGCTAATATTTTTGCGTTTCCTCAAACTGGTGGCCCGAATGGCTTTTTATTATCGGTCCAATAACAGTGTCATGTTGTGCAGTAGCTATGGGTCATCATGACTGAAAAACATGCCCCCGTTGATAGGGTCACGCTGGATTTTTAGTTGGCAAAGAAATAGCGATAAATCAAATTTTCATACACGACGAAAATAATTGAAAATGCATGAATTTGAAACAAAATTCTAGGCTCAAGCATTTTGTTATAATTTTGATTCATGTCTGACAAAATTAGAGCTTGTGCGTGTACAGTATGTTCATGGCATTCTGATGTTGTTCCTCTCTACAATGCAGAAGACCATTCTACAGAAGATAGGCGTGGACTCTATCAGTGCACTGGTTCGGGGAACTGGTCCCATTCTCCTAGTCTGCACGGGCGCACGAGACTGATCGTGAGAGCGAGATTAAGTGTCCGGTTTGGTTCGCTGGCAGCGGTAGAGGACTGGTCTTTAATTCCTGTTCTGAAACTGCTTCACGGGCAGTTTGGGCACAGTTCCGTCAGAACCTTTCTGAAGGCCGACTCGGCTGCATGCTCCCCCGAATTTTGAGTTTACGTGGCCCTTGTGGCGCGAGACAGTGAAGCTCATCACGAAGTGCCCGTGACTGTTCCTGTGACTTGAGCCATCCTCTGGTCAGCCCAAATCTGTCCGAGGGCGAGTTGAGGTTTTCACAAATGTTTCGGCGAAGTAAAACAATGCATTGCGCTTCTGAATGTTTTCTCGTCGCTAGATATAACTGTATTGCTTGGAGCTCACGGTATCGCATAGACATATTTTGCGTAGGTTATTGGCTAGCGGTGTCCTGAGGGTCTTGCTAAACTGTAACAGACAGCAGGAGCAAAACCCAGTGTGTGTGTCTTAGACTGAATTTATCACTGTAGTCAATATAAGATCTTCCTGGCTAGACTTACGGGATAATGTGTAATAAATCATGCTGACCCAACTTCTTGGCCAACAAGTGCTGATATCAAGACATAATGTATCCGTAACTTATACCAGTACTGAAAACATCATTTGTAAAAAATCAGAGTAAACTACAAGTTCCATGTCACTCTCATTGCCTATGCCCACCCTGACCTCCGATTCCTTACACTGCTATTCAGGCTGTACATATACGTCATTTCACACTACAACGAAATATCATGGGTCACAACGTCTGTACCGGCACTCAACAATGCTGTCGATGCTGAACCAGATGACAGAACCGTTCCGGCACCAATTTGACTCGGACTCGACGGTATGGCGCAGGAAGACGAAGAAAATTTTGAACCGCTACCACAATTCATGTTATTCGTAATCGGTAGATAATCATCGGAAGTCATGGGCATAGTCGTTGATCCACCAAATGTCTCCAAGTATTCTTCCATTCTCAACACCGATTGTAACGTACTAAATCGACAACACAGCATTTCACGAAACGGTATACGAAAATCTTTGTTATATTTCGCGTATAAAATTGGATTTAATGTAGAATTAGCATAACCTAACCAGAGTACTAAGCTCTCCAACCATCCCGGTATAAAGCATTGGGACGATGATGTCGAACATAATAAAGCTCTGATAAGGGTGACTGTGAAAAATGGGATCCAACACAGAAGAAAGCAACCCATAATAAGACCCAATGTTTTCAAGGCCCTCGTCTCAGTTTTACTTTGTTGACTAGCCGCTCTACCCGAATGATCTTTACGATGTCGACGACGGCGCTGACGATTTTGATGATGATATAATTGATTAGATCTAGATTTTTGATCAATTTGTTTTCCATTTTCGATTATTCGAATTTCAATTTTTGGAGAATATTCGCCTGGTTCATTTTGAAGTTGGTGACTTGGCGAGCGCCTTTTTTGGCAAATTTGGGCTGCGGATGGACGACGACGCCGCGTCAGCGATCCAACGAAGTCTGAAAATGAATTAAATCGATTTTGCCAACGAGAAAATATCGATTGATAAGATGATCGAAAACAATTCCCCAGTGGATAGTGGCCACTTGAGCAGCTGGATGATTGGATAAAATGGTTTCCAAGAATGCCTGATTCGGAGTGATTTGGAGTGGACAAGGAAGTTTTGTCTGATTGTGACCATTTGATGGAACAATGGCGATGATGCCTCGATGATGCCTCGTTTTCTTGCTTCTTATCACCATCTGGTTCTTGTATCAACGACGTGGTTCTGGAAGGACTCGAGCTTTGTATCACTGATAGCCTCGTTTCTTCAGTCGGGCTTTTTATCATGGACCACTCATTTTCTGTGGTTGGGCTTTTTATCACAGATACGCGTTTCTGATTATCGCTTGGATGACTGGGGCTGGACATATTTTCTTTATCGCTGCTCAAATACTTAGCAGCTGCCAACTTTTCTTGGTCGTCATTTCGATTTACTGCCAACCCGTTCTCGTTATCACCCGAACGCCTAGTCACTGATGAGATGTCGTCATCGTCGCACTGTCGTTCCATAGTTGTGGTGGTGCCGATGGTTTGAGATCTTATCTCGAACAAGAGGCCTTCATCATCGCTTTGATTTCTTATCGCTGATGTATCGTCCTTACCGTTTCTGATTGCTGATATGCAACATTTATCTTTCCCTGCCCCAGGCTTATCGTTGGTGGACGTCCATCCCTTTTTGCGCTGTCCATCAAATCGAGGACATCCATCGTCCTCCTCAAACCCACAGTTTTCGCAGTTCTCATTAAAATCTTGATCAAAATCCACAAAATTTATGCGGTTTTCGGCCGAGAGCAATTGGCACGTGGGAGTGTGGAGAATATTATCGCATTCCCACTTCTTACTGGACGAAACTGGCGACCCGCCATCATCGCTCAAGGCCTCGGATCTCAAATTCGCACTGGCTGATCGGACGGCTGATGACATACCCCAATCCGAGTTGTTGGCAGTGGCTGTGCAATGACCAAGAAAACGACTCGTTAAACTCTTTCGATGCGGCGCGCTCAAAGCTGACGCTTTCCTGTCAGCCATGGTTAGTCTACGTGCCGCTTTGAAGATCTTATAGTTGACGGCGAGAATAATAGTAGCTGGTATGTAGAATGAGGCCATTGTGGCGTAGATCTGATAACCCATGTGATCAGTGACCATGCATTTACCATCTTCGGACGGTTTCCAAAAGGCGATCGGTGGGAGGAAGCTCACCAGAACGGCCATGACCCAAACCATGATCACATAGGCCAGCATACGCCTGCTTGTACGTTTTGGTCCGTAGGTCAAAGGACGCGTAATTGCTGAATATCGATCGACACTGATAGCGCATAGACTCAGTATAGATGCAGTGCACAGTGTCACATCGGCCGATGTCCACACGTCGCACATAAATTGCCCGAACGCCCATCGACCCAATATCAAATATAGAAAGGCCAGAGGCATAACAAATACTCCGACGCATAAGTCTGCTACGGCCAACGAGACCAGAAGATAATTGGCCGGTTGACTACGTAATTTCCTAACCAAAACCACTGCCAAGCACACCAATGTGTTGCCGATCAGTGTGCAGCACATGAGTAATATGGCTAGGCATGTCAATAGGATTACTGTAGCCAAGGCGTGCGGGCCTTCGTGGAGATGGTAATAGAGGCCGCGAGGAATCGACGTCGACGAGTTCATGGTGCAAGGTAGTGTAAAGTGCCACTTGAAGGCTGGGAAGCCTTGATATGTGGAGAAAATTGATCAGGCGGCGAAAAGGTCTGAAAGGAAAGATGAAGCAAAAGGTTGATAAGGTTGCGGACGGATAGTTATTAGGGTCCTTGTGAAAGCAACACTGCTCGTTCACTGAAATATGACCGCTTCGTACGAATAGAACGCAGCCAGCACAATTTTCATCGGTTTTGATACCGACGTGTACCCGAACACCTCGCAAACTGTGGCCGTTGAGGTCAAACTGGGGGTGTAACTAAGTCTGGTTTGTGGAAGAAAGAGCGTGTGCGTGAGCGTGGCAGGACAGCCCGGCCACCTGTTGCAAAATGAAGCAGTCTGGTCAGAGGGATGGTATTTGCTGTTCCAGCAGTAAAAAGTGCCACGGAAAGTGGAAGGTGGAACCTTCCTACAACTTACACTTAGGTTGGAGTCGCACTTGCACTCGGTACCTAGTACTGTACCTAGAACGTACTTGAGATCGATACTTATTGTTGGTAAGGAATTCCTGCAGTTTTCTAAGCAAGCGCGTGCCCAGTAACAGGGTGCAGGTCAACCCGCGCCCTGTTACTTGAACGTACTCACCATCAGTATTACGAAAACCAGACTCTGATCGCGACTTTTTGGTGATACCAAGAGCCGTACTAACGATAGTCCTAGCTCACACAGTGCGACTGTGGCCTTACGCGCTTTACGCGCCTCACACACATCTTCGAAAGGCCCATAACCCTGCAGACCCAGAAGAACGATAACACGAGCGAAACATGACCCACTACTCGTATTTGTACCCGTATAACTATAAAATCCCATGCTGTCATGCCATGCCTGACACGACATGCAGCATCAAGAGGAACCATCGAGGTCGGCATCAGGGCTAACAAGCGAGTGATGACAATTCACATTCGCTTCCGCTAACAGTGGGACTCTATTTTAGCGTCTCTCAAGAGAAAAACGTCCCCAAAAGCCTGTAGGCATGTCGACGAATAAATGAGGCAACGGTTACGCTCAACATTGGATCCATTTCCCCCGAGGCCAACTATGATTGCTAGTTCTAGCTAAACGCTAACATGAGAGAAGAAGCGTTTTCTTACCACCTTCCTCCAACCTGCTCTCATATCCGCACTCTTACACGCTATACCATTATCTATCCATCCATCTATCCAATCCATTCGCTCCGTGGTAGCCAAGGCCGAGGCTTGATGCCGGCAGCTAAGGTTTGGCAGCAGCCCGCTTTTCCCTCCTCAAAACCCGTTAATTTCCCCAACCGGGATCTGAGGCGGACTCGGGTTCGTTTTTCTTATATAAACACACCGGCATAAGGCTCTCGGCGACGTGCCACGTTTTCTTAATGGCCAGCAAGCGAGACCATTTTTCTAATACGGTGTACATTGGAGAAGATGTGTGCTCTTAGTTTAATTAGCGCCTCATACACTTGGCACATTTGGAAGCACCCATTTTTCCTACCACTTTCTTTTTTCTAATCTTCACTGACATTGCCCATCCTGTACTCGCTGCTCGTTCGCGACCCGAATGCAGCTCGGGTTACAAAAGGCTAGCAGTGGACTCGTACTGGGGCGGGGTGTCGAGGCGGGTGAATGGAGCTATGAGCCGAACTAACAAGTAAGCTAACGATCTGGCACGGACAGGCCTTGTGTCAACAATGGTGATCATGCAGCATGTTATCAAACTTGCTCATGAATTATTTTAGCACACTGATAATGTCTACAGATGGAATCATCGCAAAAGATGGTTTCAAGCAGTTGGTCTCTCAAATCTCCTTGTGTCTACTCCGTGTCAAGTATTCTGTACGACTACGAGGCCTCTTCAGCACTTGCTTCTCTTCTTCCACCTTTTTCTGCAAATGTGTTTGCTGGAGGCAAGAAAAATCTTTTAAACGCGAAAACATGCAAACATAAATTTTTTGGTTTCCTCGCCACCCAACCCATCCTTCAGAAAAACTTCAAAAACCTGGTAACTGCTAAAGTCACCCAACATGCTCGCATATATTTGCATTTTCTAAATACACTATCGATTGAAAGCAGGCTTTGGCGAGGCTCAAAAGTGAAAACCATCAAGTTAAGTCCCATGGGAATAAAGTCGTAATTTGCTCCTTGTCTATCAAAACTCAAAAGAAAACGAACAAAGGACAAAAACCCAGTCTTTGTTCAGAAGCACTGCACAGCAAAGTCACACAAACACACGCTATTGCTTCAGAGTTAAGAACAGTAAATTTGGAATGCCAGCCCAACCAGGATGTTCCCAGAAATCTGTGTGAAACCCTCCTATAACAAATTGATAAAGAATTTCCAGCAGTCGCAATCTTTAATTTCCTGTGCCCTCTTCATTTAGTTCCAAGATTGTGTTTCCAGGCTCTCAAGCATTTTTCACAACATGCAGCGCTTTCTAAAAGAATGCTTTCTTATCTCTTTTTCAGGTTACTTCAATTTCAGGAATCCGATAGCATGGAAAATTTATGAAGCTACAAGTCATTTCCGTAAATGGAATGACCTGGGAAAGAATGCTGGAGAAAGAGAAATCCTGCTGAAGGTTGTTGGAGTAAGAAAATTGGTGAGAAACAAAAAATTTTCTTTCGTCTGATTGTGAGCACTCGTCTGCAATCAAAGAGCAAATACAGCTAAGGAATGGCGTTGGGGTCTGTAAAATTTCCTCTTTGGTTATAAGCCTGAATCACAGACAGTCAGCGAAAACCATACTCTGAATCAGGGAAAATAAGAAAAATAACTTTCTACATCATTACTCACTCTGACCTTAGACTCTGCTTTATTTCAAAAAACGTGGTTAGAACAGCACGGCAGACAAAGTTTTCACGTCTTTTAAAGTTCTGGTTGATTTTAAGAAAGAGAAAAAACATACTGTAGCTGGATTTCTTCAAATAAATTAGCCTTGTGGCACAAGTTACTGTACGGTCTCTGCGAGAGAGTTTCAAGTCTGGAAACTGTACATATCATAAACGGACAGCCACATACAGTAGATACTCACACACTGCGTCAATGCTCCTTCCTGCTTTTCTAAACTTCACTATGCATTTTTGCAGCCCAGTAAAAAATAACACCCCGTGCAGCTGCTCCATAAAAACTCATAGTTTTGCTGCTGCCTGAAATTCAAATATAATGGAATATTTTTTGGCAAATTATTTCATTATATTTAAATTTCAGGCAGCAGCTAAACTATGAGTTTTTATGGACGGGGTGTTATTTTTTCCGAAACCGCAAAAAAAGCACAGTGGACTTTGGAAATATGAAGGTTGAAAAAGATTTATTTCTTCTTAGAAAACCTCACCTTTTCTATCCTCTATCACCAGTCCAACCGATCACTTTCAGACTTGATCGTACGCTTTATCTGGCGCTCTGGAATTTCTAGTTTAGCAATGACGAGTTCGTAAGCGTTTCATTTTTCAGAAAACAAAACATTTTCGCATGAAGAAGTACCTCGCTTCGACCTTCTGATTTATGAATTCCAAAAGCACTTATCGTTTATATTTTCGCAAGCTGCGCTCGTTCTGCCATTTTTCTTCGTCATATCTTTTCAATGTGGTCCTCGGTGGCTAAAAAATTTTCTGTGCGTTCATGTGCAATTTTCCCACGATCAAAGTGCCGTTGCGTGAAAGTTGATTCGAACTTGCTGTGACTGAAATGCTAAAATGAATTTTACACGCGACTGGTGGGGTAGCCTGATCGTGGTATATGACCATGGCCAAAGGACTTTTTAGTTCCCCTGGATCTAGGCCAGGCCACATAGTTTAGCGGAAATGGAAGAAAGTTCTCTGATGAAATCGCTGATCTAATTCCGACTGTACCCTGGTGCTACTACTTCTGACCTGCTGCCATCAATGTCTCTTTCCTTGCAAAAAAAGAATTTATGACCAGCAAAACATTGTGGCATGAGAGAAGCATTTCGAATAGCTCATTTCTTATTGTCCTGGCTCTGATATTCAAAACCATAAATTAGAGGAAACGGAATAATGAATTGCGGGGTATTAATTCTTTGACAGCCCTTCTTCACTCTGGTATGCACCAAAGTTTTGGAAAACTTTGCACGCTTTCTCCAGGTTGCACACGGCTTGAAAAATTTACCTTGCATTCAAAGATGTCGGAGGTGTTGTGACAGGGTTTTTCAATCATGAGGTCACTCACAAGGGGCCAAATCGTGCTCTTGCATAAGGGGCCAAATCGTGCTCTTGCATAAGGGGCCAAATCGTGCTCTTGCATAAGGGGCCAAATCGTGCTCTTATCCCCCAAAGTGGTATTTTTTATGTTTACACAGCTATCAAAACTCTATGAATGATTTTGATTGATAGGCTTTCTGAGCCTCCACCCTCACATGGGCAAGACGCAGGGTTTCAATTTTCACATGGCCCTCACAACTCGTCCCCATGCAAGTAGCCCCCGCCACATCTCGTCCCTGAGCATTTGTGTCGAGTATCAAAGCGGGCTATATGGGAGATTTTGCCAATGCACATTTTTGTTTGGAATCAGTAGGCTGTATCTCTAAGAAGCCTCGCTTAGAATATTCTTATTGAGAGCCTGATTATTTCGAAAATGGCGAATTCGGACGCGGAAAAACCATTTGAGAGCGCTTTTCAAGGGCTTCAAGATAGGCTATTACTGATCAGTTCAAATGATCAACAGTTAAAGTTATCGACCACGATTAGTTAAAATTGCCTGAATTGGCGCGCAGTTTATTAGCCATGTGCGTAATAACTGTGGTTTGTAGTGCGAAATTCGGGGTGTTTTAGAAAGATGTACTGACACCAGGCTACTAATTCTAAGAAAAAATCCAATAAGATATCTCTGTGCTCTCAGATATCGCAACCTTCAAATGTTTTTTTTATTTTGTTCATTTTTGGAAATGTTAGAAGGAATAACTAAGCCTTCAAATTCTGCCAAAATATCAAATTCCGCAATGTCTGGCATCGGTATTTCCAAGCTTCCTTGAGATTGCAATCTTTTTAAGGTTTTTGCAATTTTTGCGGTCTTTCAAAGCTTTTCAGCTTTTCTAAGGCTACAATCATCTTCAAGTTTTATGCAGTCCTTTAAGACTACCATACTATCGATTATGTGCCTGATCACGGCTGATCACGGGACCAAAATTTGGATCATCATCTGATCAAAAAATTTGACTGGCTAGGCCTCGGTCGGGTCTCTCAGAAACCCTCTCTTACTTGTTTCATGACGACATAAATGTAATATAGAATGACTGAGGGGCGAGTTGTAGGGGGGGGGGGGGGGGGGGGGGGCTTCCCACAAACCAACTACTTCATGCGAAAGAGCGATCAGGCGTGTGTTCTCTCTATGAAACATCTCCGATGGGTCGAAGACGTAAAACCCTTGGCAAAATGTTGGCCAGTTTTGAAGAGATTTAGTTTTAAGTTCAGTACTGACCCTTGCAGTTTCAGTTTCATAATACTTTTAAATAGTTGGTCCGCTGTCAGTAATAGGTTCAGGTTTGCTAAAAATAACATTCAGTGCAACACTAGCGGTTACTGCAAACAGAAAAACATTATCGAACAGACAGTTAGATATTCGATACAGTAAAAATGGAAATCACCGATCAGAAGAAATTGCAACAGACTCGTTCCAAGCCACCAACATTTCCCTCCATGGAAGGGGCGGCCTGCAAATGCTACAGCAAAATATCATGAAAGGAGGCTTTTTCTGGGGCCATTTTTAGGCCTACCCCTGACAGAGAAATTAAGAATCCCGAAATGCCATAGCATGCTATCGACGCGTGTTTTTTATGCAGAGCCGTTGCAACCGGTGGAATTCAAACTATTGCGATGGTGATAAGCTGGAATACATGTTTCTGTTTGGAAGAAAAGACCAGTTTCTGGCGGGACGATAGCCACTCACTATTCACTCTTTTTACTCCACCTGAAAACGCTGAATTCTGTGAGATCATGGGTGACGTATTCAGTGCGTCACATGTGCTTGTTCGTAAAGCCGCGCGCGCGGGGCTGCAAAGATGGGTTGTAAATTGTGATCACAAGAGAGACAGCCTTCAGCTGGATCAGCTAAGCTCATCTGAGCAAGTCGATTGGAGTTGGGGTGTCATTTCCTTCAAGATCGCATGCTACCGTCGAGATAGGTGATTCCATCGTGTTATACCTAATTGCGATATCAGAAAATTTAACGATGTGCACGAATCGTGATCCTGACACCAAAGGGTGCGGCCACTTGGTGTGGAGGCGCATTTGATTCCTGCTGGATGCAATACCTCTTGCTGGTTTTGTGCCTGGGGGAGGGGGTCCCATCCCAGGATGCCAGAGGCTGGGGGCGGGCGGCATCATGCGGTATCGTCACAAATGGCAGCTGGTCATATGGGGTGGAAGCAGGTAGATAAGATGTAGGACGTTGCTGGGCCGCACAAAATTATTTCATCAGAAGGGTTTAGCCTCCGCAGCATTGCAAGTATTGCATTGCAGTATTGCAAGTATTGTAAAAGTAGCATGCTAACCCTGATATCACGTACACATCTATGGCATGCTCACGATCAGTAGGACTTAAGTTGCTGACAAATGGGGTGGAAATGGGTTGAACAGTTAAACAGCATCCCTTCTATAGCAGCACGCCCACATGGCACACATATAATTCCAGAGCCCATTTCTGATTTTTTAGCTACAACACGCTATTAAACGCCTTTTTGGCGAAAAACCTTTATTTTTTCACATTATGACTGGTAAAGTCACTCAAACACCCTCATATGTATGAACTGAATGAAAATTGTCGATTTTGGGCTCTGGTGGTCCCAAAATCAAACTTTCACGGTCTGACCCTCTTCTATCATACTTTTAATAATCTAAACTGTAAAACATACGGGCTGGAAAGCGGTAGGTCGACGGTATATACCTATGCGTCAATCCCACCTCATTCCACCACTTCTTACTCGTCTTGCCCCGCCAACTACGCTTAGCTAGCCAGTTCCTCTGCAAATCATCAAAAGTGATTAACCTTTCGTAATATAACTTCATAGCTAGGGCATTATCATCGGCCCTATATTGCCTCCGTTTCGATGCATATCGCCATAAATTTTTATCGTCGTAATAAGGATCCAAGGCCAATCGCCACACACGTTCGTCGGTTCGATCGAGATACAACTCGGGTCTGGTTCGGCGATACCCCCGATAGGTGCCTGGATCGTACCACAGTTGAGTGTATGGCGAATCCACGTAGTAGGTGCGATAATCACGGAGCCAGGATGGTGTGCGGCCGTAGTAATTATGCCAAAATATAGGATCGGCTTTATTACTCACCACTTTTTGCTGCTCAGTATTTTGAACTGAAGGTCTTTGGGACAAAATCATAACTTGATAATTGGTTGATGGGAAATTGATGTTCTTGGTGGACGTTCTTGTGGTGAGTGGCAACGAGGCACTTCGACGCGTATAACGACTTCGAGCATCCAATGAACGGGATCGACTACGACGATATTGGCTCATTTTTGTTGCAGAAAATTTAAAATTTCTGAGATAAACTTGTTAGAGAGAGAGTACAATCGAAAACCTTTTTTCTTAAACTATTGGAAGTGAAATATACTTGTCCGCTTTATATAAGGAGCAGTAAAAAGATGACTAACCGTCAGCACTAGTTTTCCAGAGCCCTCTGACAGCTACACGCTGATGCACTTAAACTTCCGAGAAATGCACTGTGTACATAGGCGTCTAGAAAATGAGAAAACTAGACACATATCGTACTTGAACAGTTTTGTTAACTTTCTAGGCTGAAAGCGGCTTTTGTTTGGAAGTCTCTGAGAATATGCAAACATTTGTTGAAGTAAGTACATAGATCAAGCCTAGGACTATGCGGCTCGCTCTATCCAATTTGGTGGGGCAAGCAATACTGGTTTAATGACTCAGGCTACTCGGACGTCAGATTGCTTGTCAAAATAAAATATGTAAGCACAAACTAAAGTTGGTAGTGGCCCTTATGTGTGTCTTCGAACGATACTACCATCTACATATGTGTGATTATGACAGAGAATCCCCCGCTTTGCTTTCCCCAAAACCAACCTAAACTACTGTACATATGAATATGCACCCGCACGACCGTGTGAATACCCGCAGGGGAAGTTAGGAACTATCGAACAGGCACAAGATAGAAATTTAAATTCAAATTCAGCTGCGAAGGAAAATCTTCATTATAAATTTGTTTTGACAAAAGTTTCGATTATCTGAAGCCCTTGCCTCTTGACTCTTTCTCAAGTAGCAAAGCGCAATACGTGTTGTGAAGATCCGGAATGGCTTCGTTGACAAAGCAGAAACCTTCTGCTCTCAAAAGATTGTCCCAAGGCAAAAGACTATTTTCTCTAGCTGGCTACAAGTAAAGGCATTTACAGATCGTAATCATCTAGTCTTGATGAGCTGTTTTGACGCACTTGAACTTCTTGATATTGAGGAAAATTGCTAGAAATGGTGGGCGTGTTCAAACTAATGAATAGTTTGGCCCAAGAAAATAACTCAAATGCCGTTTTCTAATCTCCTTTGGCTGAACCTGGCACAGAGACTTCCCAGATGTTAGCCAGTTTTATATTTCCCTGTCGCTCTAACTAGCCGCTTTGGAATCATGTCTAACAAAACAGCCGTTTACATGTGGCTTTATACTTACTCTCCTAGGGCAGACCAAGTATTCTCTGGCAATATAACCTGGCCATTCAGAAACATACCAGTGTCTGCAATTTACTCCTTTAAAACTCTCTATCCACCACCCTCGGTCGCACCAGAAATATATTATTTTGGCATAATCATCAGCGTGTTTGGAATTATTTTTTCGTCCTTCTCTGTGGCTGCTGCATGCCGCAAAGCATTCATAGAGAAGAATTCGTTTTATACCTCTATGATGATAATTGGTGGTTTGGATCTGATATACAACGTTGGCCACGTCCTAGTCCGCGCGTGCAGGGACACGCTATCTAACGTAGGTTCGCCCAACTATGCTCTGATGGTGGCTATGAATTACGTAAGGGGAATAACATTTTCTTTCTCATTGATCAGTGACCTGTTTGTTCTAGTACTGAGCACAGAAAGATACGTTTCTGTTCAGAGACCTCAGGTTTATCACAATTTAACAGACACACAAAAGAAATGGGCTCGTATTGTATCTGCAGTATTTGTAACTGTCCTCGGCAGTTGTAGATTTCATTATACATTTGCTGACAGAATTCGTTTTACAGGTGAAAAATACGAATATTTCGTTTTAGGGCGTAGCGACTTTCAACTAGGTCTAGGCACATTCAGTGACATGGTTTTACCATTTATATTATTTGTGAGCATGATCATAGTTTCAGCTTTGTTATGCTTTGTTGTCATAAGCAGGAACAAAACTAAAACCAAGAAAGTACACCCTAGTGCAGGAATGCAGGCGAGCAGCAACACAGGCCGGAATATCGTATCTTGCCAAGCATCAGTTTCTGCATTTGCAGCTGCTAAAAAAGCTACAGAAGACACTAATAATAATATAGTGCGACTGATATTAATTCTAGATTCATTATTCTTAGTTAACCAGGGTTTTTACTGTGCGTATACAGTGGCGGTATTACTGTATAACGACTTTGATCTGTCGTATGACAGCACATATAATCAAGTCGTACAATGGAAAAGTGTGGTATTGTTTCTCAAATTTTGTGCAGTTAGTACTGTAATCACGGAGAGCATGTCGCATTCAATCAATTTTGTGCTTTATGTGATATTTAGCAAAGGATTTAGAGAAGAGGCTCATAAAGTTTTGAGAATGCTATAGGGGACAGGGTGACGACGGGACTAGCGATATGACCAATCGATTACGAAGACAAGCAGAAGACAAAAAGAGGATGCTGTTCTGTACCAGACACTGTGGCAATGTGGCAATATATTTCGAAAATGCGTATACGTTTTTTGTCGCAATAATATAAAATACTGATGTGGTACACTGTGTTGTATGTGCAGGGACATGGTTGGTTTTGTATGCTACAGTATACGGTAAATGTGTTGAAGTGCGTATCTTACTTAAAGTAAAGCGTTGCGTGACTATGGTCTTGTCGCCTTAATTACCCGATGAGTACTAGAACGAATGGAAAGACAAATCACGGGCGGATCGGCTCGGTCCGAAAGAGGTGGAACCAAAATTTTGGTTCGGCGCACCGAATCGAAATTGTTTCGGCTACATGGCGCCCAAGCAACTGGTGTCGCGCAACCCTGGAGCAAAGGATACACGAGCCTCACGCGCTAGCAGCACACAGGCAGCGGAACACTGGCTGCAGTGTTGCCAGGTGCACGGCAATTGGCCTAAATCTAGGGCAATTTTAAGCTGTCAGGGCAGTGACATTTCAGGGAAATCTGAGATTTTCAGGGCTTTTTAGGCAATCCTTAGTTATTGGCACTTTGTCTTATTGTTAGCTCTCTCGACAATGCCGTTCATCCAAAGGGTGTTTTCCGCGATGAAAAGCTGGGTGGAGATCTCGCTGAAGCATTCGAAGTTTTTGGCGCCTTTGAATACTGATATGGTAGTCAAATGCGCCATTATGGCTTGCTTAGAAAATTATTAGGAGTCTGGGAAGCAGGTTTTTTCAAAGCCCCTTCTTTCCATTTTTGATTCAGTTGAGTTTGAGTTTTAGGGCAATCTGAACCTGCAGCTGGGGCAATTTTGGGTTGCAGACCTGGTAACACCTAGCTCGCTCGATGTATGCCCGAGCCTAGTTGCAATGAAGGTGTGCTTGCGCGCGAACGTACACCCTACTCAGCATTTTGATCAGAACTCATATAATTATTCAGCTTAAAATGTGGCTTGCTTTCATTTTCTATGATGGCGATTTGCTATCCAGCATGGTTTGTGGAGGTAAGATATCACAGGTGATTGTCTAAGTTGGGGCTAGAATTAGCTAGAACCGTGACCGAAACATATAGAACCGATCCGGCCGTGAAATTGAAGAATTAACGAGCTGCAGAGAATGTTTTCCGCGTCAGTCAAACAAAATGCAAGTCTGCATAAAGTCTCGCCTTGCTTGAAATACAGTATATTAATCAAACTGTTTGGTCACCACTACACTGTACTTCTGGACACATGAGATCGCGTGATTCATTAGTGCCCTGCCATACAACCTATAGTGTTTGTATACCATATTCATGCAGCATGGTCACCTTCCAGCTGCATTCAACACACCTTTGCAGATGGAGAAATTATAACAATTTTGTCAGATATTGCGACAAAAAGCGCCAGATGCGGCTTTTTTATGTTCCTATTCGTTCAAGCACATTGGGCGTGAATGCACAAAACCATTCACACTGCCGAAACTGAACTTTTTTCAACGAGTCCATCTTTAGAATCACTATCGATTCTGTCTGAATCGGGTGCAATTAAATGGCACCAACTGCACAGCGTTTCCTTCTGCATTCGAGCATTTCTTTGTTGAATCGGCCAAAACGCACTAATAGCAGGAAAAGAAAGCAGTTAGTGCCTTTTGGCCTGCGGTCTTCCAAGATGGTGAGTTTTGGCGGATGAGAATAAGAAAAGTTTGGGGCTCAGTAACTCATTTCATACTGTAGATACGGTTGCGTCGTAGATGAAACTTCTGAGTGCTCGAAGTATAAGTCGGCATTTGATGCACTTTTCCCAGTTTGACACTTGCTGCCTTTTGGCATATACTGTACGTAAATATCCACATGAGCCAACTGCAGAAGGTCCCATCAGGCTTATCGTCGTTCACACTTGTCTTGCTGTTTTTTTCATGTTTGTTGTCCTCAGCCCTTTCTTGCCTTTGCTGACCAGCAGTCAAACCTTGTAAGCAGGGCTGCGCTGACCTGCGCTGTGCACGCAGCAGCGTCCCTCTATGTATATCGACTGGGAGCACCTCCACATGAAGGCATCCTCGACTGGACATCGACTTCCTCAGACGATGGCGGGTGGTCTTTGAACCCTGTCAGTGTTGGACAGCCGAGATTGTCTCCTAGTTTGGCTTCCGTCTCTCCGCTCAGAGGACATCGGCGGTACCCAGCCAGCGAGGGTTTATGGTTCGAAAACCGACCTCCTTCACCGGGTATTGAACTCGGGACGGGAGTGGCCACTCGCTCCTACGCAGGAGGGAGAGAAGAATGCCGAACCGCTGAACCACCACCACGGCTTGTCTTACTGTTAGCCACGTGTTCAGATAAAAGCAACTGACCAACAGTAGGAATCTAGAAAGGAACGATGTGTACAACTGCACTAGTCACACCACAGCAGGCTTAAGGCTGATGCTTCAGCGGCAGCAACTTGTTCCACATGTCAACCAAATCAGCTCTCGTGTTTTTACTTCTAACCTGTCGCTTTTTTCGTGCATACGAGTACAAAGTTTCATAGAACCAGTGAGACATGCGCAGTAGATCGGGCTCAAATTCAAACAAGCAGATTCCGCGCGCGGACGCTTTGATTACGTGGTCTTTGCTATTCTGGGAAGGAGATAAAATCAACAACATAGCAAGATAATTGTGTGCCAATTGGCGGGTTGTGTGACGAATTCTGCCACCCTGAAGCCCGACTCATACGGTTTCCCACTGCCTGAAAGCAAGAGCAAGCTTCAAGAGCTTGCAGGAACTAAATGCGCCCATTTGGGAAGGGGCCAACAAACAGGTAGATCTGCTAATCATTCTTAGCAATCTGGCATTATTATAATCATTGACGAATGCTTGAGCATAGGACAAAGTACAAAGGCTGTTCCATCGTGATTAATAAATATCGCCTTTCGCATGCCCTTTCTTTGAAAAGGTTCATCTTCAGTTGCAGTATAGAAAATGGAGGAAGAATGAGAAGAAATTTGAAACGGGTAGCTGTCGTGGTTTTTTTCAATATTGTCCATTTAAAGACAGCAAGCCAGACGCATAAGAAATTTGAATAAATACATGAAAAAGGCTCCTTGGCAAGCCCTGTCTTTCAATCCCTTTTACTAAAATTTCCGAGCTTGGCTGGATCGCTAGCAGCCCTGATATCTGGGACCCATTTGCTAACAGATCTCGCCCTACCATGCAGCAATCAATATTTCTTGGATGGTTAGAGAGAAAGAAGGAAGCTTTGTGAAAGCCGCTCAAGTGCGAGAAATCCGGTGCCGTTGACAGCCTTGTTCTTCTATGATTCCTAGAGCAGTCATTTTTTGCTTGAATCTTTCTAAAGCAGATGAGGGGTCCTATGATGGCACAAAAGATTTTTTGATGCTCACCTCACCAGACTAAACGTTAGACGAAGCACTCGGTTAGGTTTTTCGAGGTTACTGTTGCGATGTTCTTTAGAAATAATTGCAGTAGAGCGAGAAAACTTTTCCGGAAAATACTACACTATGCCCAGCAGGCGTAAGGCGGTCATGCTTAATTTTTTCTTGCTCTTGTTTTATCAGAAAAACGCCACGCTTTATTTTTCTGTGGGCAAATATTAGCACGCGAAGCAAGCCTGACCAATCACGCCGTGCACTTCGCAAATCAGAGTTTTTAGTTTGCCTTATCCTCACATGAGCAATTCGATTTCCAATTCACTTCAAAGTCAACCAGCCCTAATGCACTTTGAACATGCTTTGTGGCCGCCCCTGTCCATATCAAAACCTACATGCTCACCCACGTGCACTTCACAGACCTCATATCTCATAACATTACCGTTTCGCGTTATTCAAAGTATAGCACTTATTGAATATGGCAGCTTCCGTTTTCGCCTACTCTCTAAGACCTTCCATCTATTCAAGTTGGGTTCCCACATGTCAAAGTTTACGTCATTGCTCCTCCTTTCCTTCCTAGTTAACCCACCTCGTCGGAGCTGCCACCTACCACAATTCATAACCCGCCCCACGCCCTGTGGCCTTTTATTGCCAGGGATGCCTGACCATGATAAAAACCCTCTTCCCACTGGGACTAAGACCATTTTCTATCTTCTCATGCACTTGGCCTCCAGGAAATTAATTTAGTCTTCTAAAATATATAACCAGTCTGATTCCCGATTTGGTGACCTCGATCAGTCTTATGTCTGCAGACGCGTAACTATGTCTTTGGCAAACTTGTTCAACCTGCATTTGGTCAGTCGTTTTAAGTCGCAGCTAATTTCATGCCGTCATTCACTCATGCTGGCTGTGCGATGGTAAACGACAGAAGTGTAATGTAGCTAACTAAGCGGACTATGTTCAGCTCTTTAGCTGGGAGTCCCTTCTCATTCGGCTTTGTAAGGGCGGACTTTCATCCAAATAATATGTCCTAAGCTAAAATAAGCTTGACATGTTTTCAACTTTTTAGTCTCGACTAGGTCACGTAGCTCATACATTTTTCATAGTCAATGCATGTACTCGTATATGTGACGATGTCGCTCACGAAAGGGGGAGTTTTATCTTTAGACGGCTAGCCGAAAAGGAGACCGTCCTCGTGTCAGCGGATACATGGCATTGATAGATAGCTAGGGCATGCGGACAAGGTGGTTTCGGTACCAAGAACGTCCTTGACTCAATAACAAGAGACTCGGAAAATAAGCCTAGCTAGTATAATGTTCTGTTCCTTGTTACTTAGATACATAATCTAGCATAGAAATAACTTTAGGACCTTTAGGATTGTGAGAGTTGACGAGCAATCCGAAATTTGCTGTAGTTCATGTGCATTTTAGATTAATTTTTTTATTGGCAACTCAAAAAGGAAAATGTCGTCTCAAGCGATCAGCCAAAGTCGCATGAGCACTTCGCAAAAACCATCAGTTGGCAGTTGCACTGTGCTCGGGAGAAAATCAAAAATCAACTGCTTCTTGTTGATGCTGATAATGGTATTAGCTGTCGAGTTGTTACCGTCGGCCGAGGCGTGCTACTTGAAAAATTGTCCGCTGGGAAAAAGGGCAGGCAAGCGCACTCTCGATAGTGGCCTGTTGGACAGAGAAATTAAAATCAAGTCGGTAAGTTTGTGCTACTTTTTCGCATTTTTCACCTTTTTCGCATTTTACGCAAGGAGTGATAGCATGCCGATAGAATGTCCTTACTGTAGTCATCGAATACTCTATACCTGGGCCTTTTCAAATTAACATTTTGTAATGTGAATTACTCAAATAAATTCAAATTTCCCGCGCTAACGGAAGCTGAGGCAGGAACAAATGTGTTATCGCTTGCCAGCTAAACTAGCTTCTTACATTTTACCTCTTATGTCCCTATGTGCAAGTTTTCTAACTGGTTTATCTGAAAATTTAGTGTCCCCGCTGTGGTCCAGGTGGTCAAGGACAATGCATCGGTCCGTATATTTGTTGCGTACCAAACGGGGGCGGGTGCTTGGTGGGTGTCGGAATCAGAGAGACGGCCATTTGCGAGTCGGAACTTACAAATCCCGTCTCGTGCATACCTGATCTGAGATTCAAGGCATGCGACTTGAATGGCGAAGACGGCGTGTGTGCCAATGATGGCTTGTGCTGCACTGAAGGTGAGTGCCAGAGTTGAAGGTTCAACCTGAGGGAGCAATGCAACTGCAAACGCTATCGACATAGGCAGTGCAGGTGTGAGCCACGGGGACCGCGTTCTATAGCAGATCTCAATGTTTCTCGAAGAAGATTTGTGCAACAGAAAAAGATCTGTCATTAGCAAGGAAAGCTAGTAAATATTCAATGAAATTTCTCTTATTAAGATTTCTTCAACAATGCTACCCAAACTTTTATCACACATCACTAGCCTGAGTCTGGTTCTTTTAGACGCATGCGGTGTTTCTACGGCCTGCCTCTCTGATGCGCTGTCATCCAGACGCAAGCGCTTGGCCGAATCAATGATCAATTAAGGAAATACCGCATTGAGGGTAAAAATAGTGGGTGTCATCATTCGACTTTTTGGGTTGACGATTTCTAGGATTCGGCGATAATGAAGACAGGATGCGTGCAAATGTGTCGCAATGCGGTTTTCAAGTTAGATTAAAAACGTCTGTTTGTGTTGCGTATGTTGTTTGTCTGTGCATGCGACTTACAGCCAAACTAGAGTTAGCTGGTTCATTATGGGTCGGTCGTTGTGGGATCGCCAAAACATTAATACACTGTACCATTATACTTTGCCATATGTAACACAAGTGCACATATATTTGGCTTGACAAGAATACTTGTAAAAGTATGGATATTTGTTGAAATACACTTTTCTTCGGTTTTAATGTTCATTTTTTTTATTACTCAGGGGATTTAAAGGGTTGGGAAAAACTTACTCGATAAGGTATCCTATGCTCGACCAGCGCTGATATCAACGATTGAATCTAACAAGAGCGTTAATAAAAAAACACTTTTTCAAAGTAGAAATGTGTTGGATTCCCCCTATCTATAAATTTCTAAATGTTTTAAAAAATTTGATTTTTGATTTTGACTCCAATGTTCTACTCCATGAGCTTCTCAGACGGAAGGGGGTGACCACTTTATTTCACGAGATTCAACGCCCAAAGCAGGCTCCAAACTCCACTGGATTTACATAAAAATTCGAATAAATAATCTGATTATTGACACACATTAAAGATTTGTTGGTGGCGGGTGTAATAAAGGCTGGTGGTGGGTGACTTATGTGCGCAAAGCATAGAAAACTTCGCGTAATTGCAATTTTTTTATCTCAGATCCATCTGAGCTTCGCGTAATTGCAACATCGGGTTATCCCAACTTTGGCTTATTGCAACTCTTTTTAGAGTCCCGAGCGGTTGCAATTACCCGAGGTCGACTGTACTTTAAAAACTTTCGCATGCTCCTAATTTTTCAAAGGAGCAGCAGTAAAGAATTTTTTTTCACTTTTTTGCCACCAAGCAATGCCAATGCCAGATGCTAAATCAAAAATTGATCGCCTATAATCGCTCAGCCTTTGCCTGAGTTTTTGCCACTTGGCGATAACAAAAATAGCTGCAAACTGAATCGATGGCCTACAAATTTTTAGAATTTTCCATCAGCTTGACGCATGCATAATAAGAAAACAAGCCCAAAAAATACATAATTACGCACTATAGACAAGCAAAGGACTAAAACGCCAAGAAAGCCGCAAAATAATAAGACTCTATCAGCACTCCCCTAAAATCACCTATAAGAGTCCATTCATACATCCATTAACCCCTTGGGCAATACAGACCTGGATATCAGTAAAGGTCTCAGTCTGATCACAAAAATAGTATTATTTCTTTCTTCAAATACCATTATCGACTTTTCACTTTGGAAATTATAAAATTCTTGCATGACCGGATCTGTCCCAGTGTCTTCGACAAAAAATGACAATACGTAGCAGACTATGATGGCAATCGAAAAAAGTGTCACAACGCAGTATGAAATACATATTGAGGGATTCATTTTGATGAAATGAAATTTTAGAGTATAAAGCTAATAACAGTATTTCCTGGCGAGAGCTGCTTCCAAACCGACTGACGTACAAAGCAGATTGCTACTGGTTTTATAGTAGCTAGCTGATTTGAGCAGCAGTTACAGCTTTATAGATGTTAGGGCCCAACTGACGCTTCGCCCACCCACCCATGTTTACTAGGGACCATGTGCAAACGCTAGGCCTACAAGCAGCAATGCAAAAACCAGATCCTACTTTTTTGTGTCCTCTGACAATCTACCGCCTGCAATGGAATAGCCGCGTGAAGGATTCTTGTTTTATTCTTGTAATTCATGTTTTGGTGTGACGACGAGTTATTTATTGAAATTTGTAAAATTAGTGGTGTTGATGAATTACGTATCCATTTTTCACGAAAAGTTACACTTGCTAACTATTTTGTATCATCAACGTGTACCAATGACATGTGTACCATTTTCGATGTTGTGGATGTTAGGCGCGACGGTTCGATTTTAGTTTCTGTTGGCACTCACTAATAAGCACGAGTAGCAAAAGGGGTTAATTCAGAGCGAAGCAACTGATGACTCATACAAAGCAAAGTTGTGTGTCTCGCGGTCCACAATACTGTACATACTGTAGAATTCTTTACGACTGTTGATTCTATGCTATCTGAAAGTGCTGTGCTGACGATTCACCACTAATAGGAGGAGGCGATTTACACTCAACTTCTGACAAGAGTAATCTTTTAGTTTTTCGACCTTTCCTTCAGAAGACTGCATCCAGATGCTTTTTATTTTTATCAAAGCTTCGTCAATGTCTGACGAAAACTTCGGAAAACTGCGCGGCTGCAAACGTTCAGGAGACTAAAACCTTTCTCTAGCCCGTATAGATTCAATCGCTGCCTCTGCAGAACAGTTTTCAAATATGCATGTGTTCAAGTGCACATAGAAAAATGCGCCTTCTCTAGTCATAGCCGCTGCATGTAAAATATGCGCCCCTATAGTCACGGCTTTGTATAACGTATTCCTTAGCCTCTGTTTTGAGCCTTTCGTGAAATTATTTCCAGCTGTCGCGTATGATTATGATTATGTAACCAAGCACTCTTCTGCTGATACGAGAGGCTTACATCTAAACCGCATCAGGTCACTCGCAGCATCCAATACCTTCTCTGTAGATGATCTCTGCGAAGAGGTATAAGTAATGTGTCGCGGAGATTCAAGAGCATATTAGCCAGATTAACAAGCTTGTGCACCCATGTCACGGCCGGATCGAATCGGATCCCATCCGTTTGGATCAGATCCTCCGGTACGAAAATCACCATCCGAAAATTCGGATGGTGATTTTCGTGTTGGAAAAATCACCATCCGAATGTTTGTTTAGAAAATCACCATCCGAATAGGTGTTTAGAAAACCGCTGGCAAACAACCAACTATTAAAATTTTTCCTAAACTGTGGTGAATTGAATGAGATGAGATCAATATTCTGCATTGATGTTTCCTTATTCCTGCTCACAAATACAGTTACAAGTCATCTTGTCGTTTATTATTTGAGACCAGAGAAAACATGGATGATTTGGATTTTGCAAATAGTTTGAAGTCAGCCGACAGAAATATTAGTGAGTGTGGAGTGGAAATATCCGTTTTTATAAAATAGTTTGTAGTTATGGCTACAGTCATTAATGTTTCTTTAAAATTTTTTCGATGTTAGCAATCATGAATCAAAGCAGGCACCACAAAACCCTAGTTATCCTAAACTTACCAGTCCAGTATTGTTTCATGGCCTCGGCTGCCTTCGATAGTTTTTTTATCGATTGAGTGGTTATAAATGAGTTTGGTTTTCATACTATTGATTAGTTAGGTTATCACCTATTACCCCCCCACCTGTGGGGTAACACAGTATGCTAATCAAGAAGCTCAAATTTAGCAGCTAATTCAGCTTTTCTGGTATCCTTATACAGCTAACTTGCGCAAGTTGTTTAGGTCCACCAGACCTGCCTTTGTCTGCAAAATAATCGTACGAATCGTGAAATTTCTGAGCTCGAGATCTTTCCCTCAAGTCCTCCGATCTCTGACACACGCCTAGTTTTCGGCTATTTCCATGCCATCCCTGTTAATCCAAAATCCGCGTATTTTCAGTTTATCGACCACAAATGCATTAGCTCCTTTTCTAACCCCCGTCTGATGTTCCCGATTAGCAGGATTTTGGTCTTTGCTAGTTTCAGTGTTGCAGCTGATGCTCGTTCATCCATATCGCAGGCATGGAAAATTCGTTCTATCGATTTAGAGTATCCAGTCAGCAAGTTAGTGCTATCTGCGTGATTTCCAAGTTTTCTTTCGCGTCCTAAAAAGTCCATGCCCCTAATACTGTATTTTTGTCCTGGCGTACAGAAATTTTTGTGCCTGTCTTAAGCAGTCATTCATGAGCAGCATGGATCATCTGTACTTCAGCAGGTTGTAAAATAGAGTGATCCACGATGAGCTGTGTGGCAAAGCCTTTGAGGGGCCCTGCTTGTGCCGGTGTCGCGTCAAAAAGTGTCCGGATCGTAATGTGTCCGGGCGGACGCTTTTCGACATCGTAATGTGTCCGGCGGACGCATTTTACGACGGGGTCACCCCCTGTCGTAATGAGTCCGGGGTCATCGAAATGTGTCCGCTTGCTAAATTAGCGAAATCAAATGAAGGACTCACCAAAAGCCTCACACAAGAGGTCGCATTATAAAAGAGCAAAGGCATAGCCGAATTGCACTGAACCTGGAATGGGTGCTTATTAATGACTTTATATCTCTGCTGATAAGTTGTGATACATCGCCCCGTTTGACGAGCTCCTCATTCAAAAGGCTTGTTAGACATTTTCAAAACAAGAATGCTGTAACACCAGAACGCTGGAATAAGTTTTTCTTTTTTGTACAGTGTGGTAGAGCGCAGTATATGCTACAGCAAAGTGTGAACTAGTACTGATACTAATGAGTTATTCAGAAGCGTATACTCGTGTATCAATTAGTTATGACCTGATTGCTGATTATTTATAAGTGTGATCTTTATCAAACACAGGGATGAATTTGGAAACCCGAGACAAGCTACAGTAACTACAGTGTAGTGGTATAACTAGATAGACATAACCAATAAAAAGCTTGGAAAAGGCAAATCGTGTTGTCATGGAAGAGAAACAATGTCTATTTTGGTCGGACACATTACGATAACCCCGGACACATTTCGACATCGTAATGTGTCCGCCCGGACACATTACGTCATGACACCGGCACCGTAATAATAAATGCTGTTGTCTTATATGGGTAGCGGCCTTTCGAAAAAAGTTGATGCGTTATTCATTTTTCAAAAAATTACAAGTATTTCATGTGATCCAATCCGATCCGATCGGAAATTTTTCCCATCCGATCCGGCCGTGACTGCTATGCTCTGGCCTTTAAAAGAACTTCTCGAGCATTGAACTGGCTTGCGTTTGAATCTCCGCGACAGTCACTGAACATATACTGTATATTCGCAGAGATGATATTAGGTGCTGCTCGTGACATAGTGCGATGAAATCTTAGTGTTCAAAGTAATAGACCTTTTCAGCATCAGCAAAAATTTGAATTTTCTGCGATTACGGTAGCTTGGCTGCTTATAACAGATTGACACTTCGTGAGCAGATCCGTTTGTTCCATCGATCTAAATAAATGGGATAATCGAGCGCGAGTGAAATTTGAATATTCATTTTCTAGTTATATAAAGGCAATTTTTCCATATGCTTTCATCGTCAATAACTTTAGTTATAAATATTGATCCTTGTCATGTCAGCCAAAATTTGCATAAGATCGCGCAGATCTGCTTGATCCTTGTTTGATTGTTATAAGCAGCCGAAGCGGCAATTTAAAACTCGAAGCTTTTAGCGCTCGCTGAAAAGGCCTGTTAGTGCTGATGAGGAATATTGACGGTTTTCTCAAACTGGATCAGAAGGTTTGATGCGATTCTTAATCCCTGGAAGCTGCGCATAATGAGCATGATCGGCCCCTTTACCAACTCCTCGTTCCATCTGGCGCAAGGATTTTTTGCCACGGCTCTGTAGGCAGGAATATATATATGATATTGGGTTCACAGAGATGATATTGGGGGCTACTTAAATCAGAAGAATTCAGAAGTACAGTACATACTGCAGACACGAAGCACCACCTGACACACAGATCAGCGCCTATCTATCTGTCTATCGAACATCCCGTCTAAGGTTACCCTTTAGTATGGAACTTACGTACCGCTGGATCTACGACAATGTAAAGTTGATATCTGTCATATATGAAGCTCAGGGAAGCATTATTCGAGCTATCAATACAGCAGATCCTTATTTGGAAGCTACCACTGTTTCGGGGGTCCCCTGAATATCATCAAAGCCAACGCCCAACTATAACAGGAGTTTTGGGACTGAAAACTCTATATGTACAGTACAATATGTACTGCCGAGATTGAGGCAAAATGTGAGGGCCTTAGTTGACCATACATCTATTTACTTCAAGTCGCACCGCAATGCACCATTGATTCACGCGCCATCTGATTACCAGCTCCTTCTTTTTCTTTCATTTTTTGCTGTGAATGTTCTCGCACATTAGAACATCGCTTCTACTGTATTTAGCTGGCATAGAAATTTAATTTTGTATCGAGACTGGATTATTGGGCTCGATGGACTGTAACCATAATCTTCCTTTTCGAGTTCCTTTATCTTTCACGAGGAGTTAGCAACCCGAAAATTCATTCATGCAGCCTTTATTTGACTTTTGAAAACATCTTTTTACAGGATTCTGTGTGCCTTCGCAGTGATGGAGAAAAAAGTGTTATTTCCCCGCTTCAATTATGGCTAGATTGCGCAAGACTCCAACCCTGTTTCAAGTGCAAATTATTATTCCATTTTAAATCCAACGTAGTTAGCAAACCCAGATCTCCTGAAAGAACAAAACATGATTATGCATAGCACCCTAATTTCAGGAAACACTGAGTAGGTATCAGTTACTAGCTATATTATTTCATCACATAAGTAAATGTCCAGTGAAGGAATGTATGTCGGAATAAGGCTTCACTTTTGGTGCCAGACAGTCGAGGAATGTTAACGTTGCTAAGGCCAACTGAATGCAATAGGCGTGCTAACCATTAAGCTATCTGTGCGCGCCAAGTCCAAAGTGCTCATTCAATTGCTGTAAACTACTAGCACACATTTCGTTGCATTTACATTAACGTATATATCGTTATCGTTCGTTAACGATATCCCAAAAATATCGTTATCGTTAATCGTTAACGGTTTCTCAAAAGATATCGTTAACGCGTTAAATATCGTTATTTTTTCGCGGAAAAGACGCAATGTTGACGCTTAGTAAGCTGGGAATCTGGCGGGAGTGCTGTCGAGTTCCTCTGGACTCTGAGCACTGAAGAGAAACAGTGGACTTGTCGCCTCCGAAGAGGTCTGCCAGACAACTTTATCCATTTGGGGGACCGCATCCGTTGGTGCCACTTGGTCAGCCCCCGCCTTGTCCAGATGATGCTCGCCTGTTCAAATTGTAGCCGCATAAACTGGGTCCTGCTTCCTGCACCAAATCGCAGCAAGGATCCCCATTTATAGACTGGCTTGCTGGCTAATTCGCCCTAATGGCCTATCACCTTGCATCATTGTCCACCATTGCACCAACCACAACGCGGCTGCGGTGGTGTGGGCGGTTCTAGTTCTAGTTTTCCTTGCTAAAACGCATATAATGCGCACTCAAAAAGCAAGTCACACAATAGAAGTAAAAAAAAGCAAAAAATACATTTACGAAAATGTCATTTTAGAAATCACTTGATAGAAGGAATTATACTTCGATAAAGCTACACCCTCGGGCAGAGAATTCCACAGAGTCATGGCAGAAAAAATAAAGCTCTGCTTGAAACTTTCAAAAAAATGCTTGGGAATACTTAAATGATGAGCAGCTACGCACCTAGCACTGTAGCGAACACCAGCACTGTCCTTATGCACAAAACCAGAGTTTGGAAAATCATGAATACCAGAATAAAATTTATAAAACTTGAAAACATTTCAATCGTTTCCTGCGGCAAAAAAGGGAAGAAAAGCCGGTTCGGCATAAAGCATCGTCGTACGACAAAGTAAAGTCACGTGAGATAAGACGTAGAGCAAATTTTTGTACACGTTCAAGTTCATCAATATCTTTCGGCATTATTCTATCCGTATTGCTTAGAAGCGAGTGGCTGGACTCGTCCTGGGCTCAATCCCCGGTGATGGAGGTCGGCTTGCGAGCAATAAACCCCCGCTGACCTTACACGCCAGGCCGTGGGTGACTCACCCGGTACCGCCGAGGTGCTTCGAGTGAAGAGACTGAAGCAAAACGAGTAGACAGTCTCAGCCATCGAAATCCGAGGGGGTTTAAAGCCCGCCCTCCATTTTTCCGAGGAAGTCGGTTTCTGGCCCAGGATGCCCTCACGTGCAGGTGCTTCTAGTGGAGATACGCAGAGGGACGCTGCTGTGCGTGCTGGTTTCCGCACACCCTGCTTACAAGGTGGCCGGCTTTAGGCAAAAACAAAAAATTGAAAAAAATGCACCAGCAACAGCGACACCAAGGAGAAACTACCAGATTCCTCTAAGCACTCTAAGCTTCCTTTAACTTTTTTGAAGTATTAATTGATTCAGGATGTGATCTGTTTCTAATATTTATTGGATACCTTTGTTAATTTTACAACGACGCGCGCAATATCAGACTTCTGCTGTCCAAACACAAGTCTCATCAAAACACTGTCAACATGCCCCTTTTAATTACTGTACCGTCAGTATTTTTAACTTTTTGCTTGTCAATTTTTCTATCTTGCTTGACATTTTGGAGAACACTGTTGACATTCTAGACACTCCAGTAGTGCAGGTGCTTTCTGACGCCGCGTCTGGTACAATTTTTAGGTTGGGAAAAATGTTAGTGTTATAGGAGACTGATGTTGCATTTACCAAGTTGCAAGTTGCATCCTGCGATCGTGGTCAATACCATCCCGCGCGTGAAATTGCAACTTTGAAACTAAGAACTAACGGTATAATTAACGATATCATATCGTTTTTTTGGACGAATATCATTATCGTTACCGTTATTTAATAAAATATCGTTATTGTTATCGTTTCGTTAACGACGTTGAAAAGATGTCGTTAACGACATAATATCGTTATCGTTATCGTTAAGGCTATACACGCTAATTCACATCAAAAAGATTATTCGATGGCACCCTTCGATGCCCGCTTATTTTTTAAGGTTCTGATTTTCCTGCGTTTGGTTGCTTTATTACTTTTCCTTTTGTACCTAATTGATTGGTTTTAAGATATACAACCATGGTCGCCATTATTATATGTGTATGTTTTGTGCGTCTGTGTGTATACTCCCCTTTCCTTACATTATACTCTTGCCATAATCCAAATAGCGTTAAAACAAATGCACTCAAAAATATTTTTAAAAAACTTTTTCAAAGAATATCCTCCCATAAAATTTTTCTTTCCCTCTTTTTCTCTAACGCTCCGCGCCTTCTCACCCTTTCTTTTTTGTACAGGGTAAGATCCTATCACTCCATGTCACAAGTCTTTGTCGCTTCGTTGCCATTCATTGCGTTTTCTCCCCCCCCAAAATCTACAAAATCTAGAATTTCTTTGCAGAGCCCCCGCAGTCTCGGCCAGATTTTGCTATTCCCTGGGCTGCTTGCTACACTCGCGAGACTGGCGACTGGAGGCTGGCGTATGCCTGATGAAATTTTAAGCGGGCTCAGCAGCAGGAGCGATTCTAATTTTGTCTTTGTAAGCTCTAACAAGTGTAGGGAACGGCGTTTCGCAGAAGAGCTAGACGACGAAATCTCTCGAAAGAGGCGCCGTTTTCGACTGGGCAACGGCGCTGCACTCGAAAAGCCGTCAAGAAGGCTCTCGAACCGCGTCATCCACTTCGTGCAAAGGTACTAGTAAATTTTGACGACGGCTGACGCTTCTTCGCACATTTTTCAACAGAGAATACACCAAACCCAAGTTCCTTGAAGTCGCCCACGTTTCGCTGCAGGCGGATTCTAACTTGCTCCCATTTTACCCTTCAACGTCATTCGCTCCGCAGTTGCTGAGCCTAAAGCATTTTTAGAGCTGCGTGTTTCAGAGGTTCGGAACTTTCGACATCAGGACCCAGTCGAAACTATCGAATCTTTTCTTCAGCCCCGAGGCCTGTCTCATTTCCTCACTTTTCGAGGCGCTAAAGAGCCGAACCAGACTCTTGCTTCTTCTGTACGCGAGGAACCTCCTGCATTAGGTATGTAATTACGTGTGCAAAACTCGTGACAATTTCAGTTTTCGTGCTGCAAAAAGTTTCAATTTGACATTCTATAAAGTTTTATAAATGTTATCATAGTTCTGCAGAATTATGAAAAGATCCTAATTTTGATTTATTTTGATAATAAAATTTACTAAATGGCATTTTTCTTGCGACTTTCAGTTTCTCCAATTTTTCGTTAATTTTCGTCAAATATCATCAAAATGGCCGATGAAGAGGAAACCTATCAGTAAGTGTTTTGTAGAACTTTTGCTATCTTATGGGTACTTTGAATAACCGCGAATTCAAAAATTCATATTGGGCAGTCTCCTTCACTTTAGCTTCGCTACAGTGCTGTGCTCGTTGTAATGCCAGCACCACTGACTAAGTGATATGCAAAACAGAGGGCCAAGTGCAAAAGTTTTATTCAGCTTCTGTAATTTCCGTGTTTCATATTTGCGAGCAATTCTTCCGTTTTAATTTTATTACGCTGAGTTCTAAGCCTTGCCCAAGTCGCGATAGATGCCATTATGCCTATTATGTTTCTCAAATTAAGGCCCTGTTCCATTGAAAAAGATATGAGTTCAGTTTAGACAGAGAGTGAGGCTACAGTATAGCCCTAACGTGCTCCTGCTGTAATCAGCCGGGGGATCCTCCCAGGAAGAAAATATAAGATTTTTAAGCCTCCTGGCAGATGGAAAACAAGCTTTCTTTCTTTTTGCTAAGACTTCGGTGAGTTTATAAAGTTTATACTGTGACTGCGGTGAGTTTATAAAGCCATGATCATTTAGATGAGGCAATTTTCTAATTTTCATAGCATAGAGGGAATTGCCTTCTGCTCTGCCACATTCCATGTACACCGCCGGGTGCATGCTGTTGAGCTGCACTTTTGAATGCTGCGGCAATTTCGAAATACAATGCCATAAAATTTAACTACTCTGACCTACTGTAGGTTTTTTTAATTAGGATATCAAACGATATTAGCCTGTTCTACAGTCAGTGGTAGCGGGCTGCATGATTTCAAAACCATGTGGCATGCTAGTTCATGAGGATCCTTCTGTCTGAGAGGCCCTTCGGTAGGTGAACGTCTTATACTATGACTGAGCAGTGCACTCTGCACCAGCAGCCTAGCGAGTGGGTGTGATGACCCTATTGGCGTGCAAGACTTCTTTCCACTGCCACTGCTTTTTGCGATCGCGTGAGGCTAGGACTGAGGCCCGTGGTTCTTTCTTTTAAACATAGACTCTACTCTGCTCGCCCAGATCTTCGGCTAGTTTTTCTGCTCGATTTCAATGTTGTGCATTCTTCATTAGAATCCTTCGC
The DNA here is from genome assembly GCA_030248295.1 of Mesodorylaimus sp. YZB2_4. NCBI lineage: Eukaryota > Metazoa > Nematoda > Enoplea > Dorylaimida > Dorylaimidae > Mesodorylaimus > Mesodorylaimus sp. YZB2_4. The sequence continues at coordinate 91,177 of JASANH010000630.1, forward strand.
TTTTGTTCACCTTTGCTTACGTACCTATGCTTTGTTTCGCATCCAATAAAACCATCCCCCGCTGCCTCTCATCAAACAAAAAGCAGGTTCGAGGCTAGAAGTTTGGTGTGTGTGCTAGGCTAAAAGAAAAAGCAGATGCCGATTTAACTCATTCTTCCTCTCCTATCCGATTCGTGTTCAAAAATACATTCGACAATAGATTCCACTCGAACGTCAGTTTAAAGTTCAATGCTAGAAAACTTTGCGCGCCTGCTTCTTCGTCTCTTGCTCTCACTGGTTCGCACGCGGCACCGAGGCCGCCGCCGTCGAGCAACTCGGTGCCAATGGTCGACGAGTCTCGAGTTTCGAAAGAAGTCATCTTGTTTTTATTGCTTTTACCTCCTCAACCTCGAGCCAGTCAGTTACGCGCTGCTTTCTTCGCTGTTCCTTTAGACGAACGGTAAGAAGAACGCGGATGCTTCTCGATCATCCATCCGAGCAGGAGGCACGAAGAAGAGGCTAACAAACAAGTAGCAAACTTCAAATTGCATCAGTCCCGCTGTTTTGTTGGCTTCGTTCAGTTCAGTCCGTCCGTCCATCCAGAACCCTAGCCACCAGTTCTTTCCTCTATCGCTTAGTTGTTTTGGTTCACCGAGAAGAAACAAAACACTCTTTGGCACTAAGCTTTTCGATTTCGTGGACGAACAACCTGTTCTGATTTTTTAATTGACTCGACGATCCGATCGATTTTTTGCGAACCATGTATTCGAATAGTGGTAGAACGCCGTACACGGGTGCTCATCGCGCCTCCTTGTATGGACTTGGAGCTAGCCTCAGTGGGGCCGGCCATGGCAGCCATAGTGGATCGAGTGCTGGTTTGGGTGCGACTGGTCTTCGTCGAAGCAGTCTTAGCGGAATCAGTTCATCCTCTTATGGACTTGCCAGATCCGATTCTTTCGGCAGTACGTCCTCGATTGGTCACAGCGCCTCGAGTAGTAGCAGCACTGACACCGGCTCCCCCAGGACCGCTAGAAGATCCAAGTCAACCACACTGGAGAGTGAGAAGCTGTCGGCTATCAGTGACTGTATTCGAAATTTGATCAAACTCGACACAGAACGGCTAGAAATATCGGAACGATTAGACAGAACCAATCAAAGTCTAAAAGAGGAACTTTTAAAGCAAAAACAACTTCTGGATCAAAGATCCAAATTTGGGATTAAGGATCTGAAAGAAGAATTACTCAAACAAAAGCAGTTCCTGGATCAACGTTTGGCCGCGTCCCAGTCAAACCCCGATGACTCACCCACTAGTGATCAAATGCCTAATCGGAACCCGCTCCGACGATCGGGTCGCTTCTTGAGACGACGCGGCCTAGCCGAGACCACGATCGAAGAAGAAGAGCTGGAAGAAGCGCCTGACATCGCGAGTGTGCCCGCTGATCCGGCACCTACTGTCACTGCCACGTCGGATCCTACTGTAATAGTTCTCCCTTCGATGGATACTGTAATCGATATCGAAAAATCTTCATCGATTGATCAAGGCTTCGATTCAGGCCTAGATTCGTCCGAGTCGGACGACTTGTCTGCGTCCGTCAAAGATTCAGTTTTCGAAAGTTGGGATGGTAATGATCGTCAAAGTGAGGCCAAGTTGTCTGCCATACTAGAGGAAAGTTGTGGGGAGAAGGAACGACCAAATGTAAATAATGTAATTATTGACGTCGAATATGACCTAGCTAATTGCCTGGCTCATTCTTCGTCAGACCCTGCTTTTCTGGACGTTCCTGTTATGATGAGGGATACTGCACAAATCGGCTTGTTGGCGTGTACCCAGGCGAAACCTGCCATCGACTTTGAAATTGATTCTAAACTGGCAAGGCTGGAGGACTCTGCGAATGGAACAAATGACGATGGACTCAAACAACCAGAGCGCGCTGAACCAGTTGGTGAAACTGCGAAGGACTCTGATCAAAGGTCGGACAAGAAGCTAGGGTTGTCGAAACCAGTCATTGATAGCAAAAGTACTCAAGATCTGCCCGCTGATAAGACAAAAGATCGAGCCCCAGGCGACAAGAAGACTCCAGAAAATCGATCTTCAATCGATCAGAAAGCTGAGTCGCAAGGAGCCAATACTAAGTCTGCACTGACCACCGAGAAGCTTACGACTGTTAAAAAGTCAGAGTATCGCACTTTACGTTCCGAACAGGATAAAATCCTTGATCAAAGCAAGGAGATCAGCTCTGAATCTAAGAAGCCTGAATCACCTGTTCTCAAGTGCCGGGATGGCTTCAAGGCAGTTTTGGAAACTAAACGGCTAACTAAATTGGAGCCAGCGCCACCTGAGCAGTTGCCACAGCCAAAACAGAGTCAGACAGAACAACAAGAACAGACGCAGCCAGAAATAACGCCACAGTTCAGGCAGCCAGACAAATCAGTCCTCAAGTCTGCACCTACATCAGACGCCAAATCACTGGCACCAAAATCAAAAGGAAAGGAACCACTTGCACAGACGCTTATGCCCCCATGGAAATCTCTTCCTACCAAGCCCAAAGTCCCAGAGACTGTCTCGGAAGCCAAATCGCCACAAGCCACTAAGGCAACGTTGGCCGAACCACAAACAGAACCAAATCACGCGGTCACATTAGACTCCAAAGTAGACCCAAAAAGACAAAAACAACCATCCCCTAAGCCGCCAATTGCTCAGACGAAAGAATACAGTCCAAAACCAAACACAAGCCAAGTAAAACAGCCGCAGACAACCAAACTCGATATAAAAACCAAGCCAAAAGTTGAAGTGGCCAAAAAACCAATTGTCGTTCAGCAGACGATGGCTCTTCGTAAGGCATCAAAGCATTCGATCGCTGACGCCTCCGTGATTTGTGCTCAGCGAAAGAAAGAGGAAACCAAACTGCAGGTCAGAGAGGAACCACTCGGGCAGAAGCGCAGGACATTAACTCCAAAAGGGGAGACAACAGAGAAGAAACCAACAGAAAAAAGGCAAATGTCTAAAAATGTTGAACCAGCTGAAAGAAAGCCCGCGAAGCCTCAAGCCAATAATCAGCAGCCACAAAAGATGGATATTCGGAAGAAGTCGTTGACTCCCGTTGATGACAAAAAACCACCAGTCAAGAAACTTATGACCAAAGTGGAGAGCAAATCGACGACAAAGGCACCTATTCAGCAAGAAAAACGTACGGGATCCAGGGAAAACGCAAGGAAATCGCCAGAAAAGCAACTGGCTGCATCTGCCGAAAATGGTGTAACGAAGCAGCAGGAACGACAGTCGGCTCAAGGACGAGGTGCTGCCAGAGAAAAATTCAGCGCCAACGCGACAACGAAGGTCGATCTGGAGGAAAAAGCTGCGGCCCCAACCGAGAAGAAGAAGATGAACTTGCCTTTGAAACGTCATGGAAGCAAAGATTCTGCGAGAAAGAAACAAAACAGCAAAACATCGCTGCCAACTCATGAACCATCGGAAGGACGTCGACTGCAAAGTCGATCCCCCTGCCATGAACGATTGACTGACTCCCGATCCCGATCCAAAAGTCGAGACAAAAAAGTAGCGCATGATGCTTCGAAAAAGTCTGCCTTACCAGATTCGAAAAATGATGCCGTGGCGTGCCTTCGCAGTCGCACTCCCACTCATCGATCGTCATCTGTCACAGTCCAGGATGGAGTGCCGGACAGCTCTGACCGGGCCACCTTCATTCGTCGAAGAACTCCATCGCGGCTTCAGGTGTCTCAGGATCAGCCTTCCACTGATGGTGTGTCGTTACGACCACTTCCTAAAACGCAATGCAAAGTGGGCAAACTAGCGAAAGACGATAATCTGAATCAAGTATCCTTGCGCCCAGTCGCCCGCGGCCAGCACCCTGTCCAACAGCGCAATTACCATCGCTCGTTCACTGTGGACGTCGGGTCGCTGTTGAGAACAGGAGCCGATGATCGCAAGAAATGGAAACCCAAATGGCGCCAAAGGTAAACTGTACTCGTGTTGTCGGCAGCGAAACTTTGATTGACTGGCTTGCTGTTCACGAAGCGAAGATGTGGCGCAGATTTTCCACTGATGTCATCCCTCTTGAATTTCAGTTTTTCCCGCCTTATAAATGTAAATCAATTTATAACAGTTTTAATCAAAGCATAAACTTGATAGAATGAAGGTGATGAGATGGCTAGAACAGGAGTCTGAGTTTTAATAAAAGATCCGACTGGCGCTCTTCGTGGCACTAATATTGGCTGGCTGGCTTTCCCAGAAATTCGCTAGGTATAGAGTCTTGGGAAACTCATTTCGTGCGTATTAATGTTAAAAATCATAAAAACTCATTTCGAGTTGGACTGGAGGCTGACAAGACCAGCCAGTCAGAAGCAGGCCCTACTTCGCTGAAGGTGGTAGCCTGGAGCACTGGGCTTAGACTTACGATTTGAGTTCTACCTGTGCTGTAAATTTTCCAAGTCCTGGAAAGATGTCTGAGTCAAAATGGAATAGGTGATTTCTTGAAAGCAGTCACTTTGACCTGTGGGAATCTGACCTATTGTTTCTTTTTCAGAGAAGAAGAGGGAGAGGAAGAGGAGGCCGAAGCCGAGGAGGCGCCGAGGTAAGTGCGTATACTTTGTCACATGCGGTAATGATCCAACTGATGCATGACTGGATCAGTGGACTGAAGTGCGAGGCGAGAGATTGTCACAGCTAAAGTTACCTCATGCTCTGACCTTTACATGCTAATTTTAAAAGGCGCAACACCACTAAACTGCTAAATATCGCCTCCTGACTTCATGAATTTGTTCTCATTCCCTGCTCTGATATTAGCATGATTGAAAACAGTATCAACTCAAACTGTCAGCAGTTAGTATGCCCTGCAATGCAGTCACTATTCGCCGCGCGCTTGCATCCACCCTGATACAAGCAGGACAAGGCTTTTACTTGGAAGGCACCGACGAGTTGGGCCGACTGCTGGAGATCCTTGGTCTCTTTCCGAACTTGGCGCGTCTCGTCCTGCAAGGCCGAAGAAAGTTAAATATGCTTCGCCTGCGCCTGTATCTGCAACGAAAGAGGAGCCTGGTACTCACCGCCTTGATAAATCTGTATTTCAGACTCATAGCCAGATAAATGCTAATCCATCCCGCATCCAGATTCCGCATTACGCTTCTAAAACAAACACACAGTGGCCCTAAACACAACTCTAACGATAACTCAGGCACAGCTGGCTTGGTTGCTAAATCTCTTCTGCTTCCTATCTTTCTATCTCTCAATCACTTTCTGTTCATCTCTCTGCTCTATCATTATGTTAATTTCTTATTATTCTGTCCTGTACACTTTCAGCCAGTCAGAGGCGGTAGAAGAGTCCGCACAAGAAGAGGAACAGCCAAAGTAAGGATAAGTCTTTCTCTTCAGTTTCTTATGAATCTTCTTTAAAATTTTCATTTTCTTTACTCTTTTTGTTGGTGGATTTTACAAGCTGTTTGGAAAAAGTGTTTGGGGTTATTTTTTACACGTTTTCTGTGTGTGTGTGTGTGTGTGTATTCAGAATCCTTCAGACTCCTTCTCGAAAGGCCGGTCGTATCTGGCTATCTGGCAGATACTGTAGAAACTGTAGTATCCTCAAACTTTGATCCTTTAGTCCTGAGCTACAGTAGACTCGTGTTCCTGGTAGTAACTGGCAATTTCTGTACTGTTTTCTTCACTTTCAGGGAAGAAGAGAAACCCAAGTAAGAACCAGTGGCTTCGCTATCTAGCATAGACTTTTCGCTGTAGAACTTCGCCAACTTTATTGCTTTTTCAAATTAATTTCTACCGCTTTCGCTACCTACACTCCGATTCAACCTTTTTGTTATTTTTCCATAGAGCAGCCATTTTGCAGTTTTTTGTTTCATGCTTCATCCTATTGGGTTAATTTGTCATCAAAATCTATTTTTCCTGTTACAGGCCCAAGCCACCACCACCGCGCCCAGTCGATGATGGAGGCCAAACGAAAACTGAAGCCGAATTGGCTATGCTGGTATGCAAAGCTTTTTGCAAGCTTTCTATAAAAAAACAAGAGTTTCGTGGTCTTGCAGGCGCAAAAGAGGAAACACGAAGAAGAGGAGGAGGCCAAGTTGGCTCACTATGAAGAACAACGTCGCATTCAGCGTGAGAAGGAAGAAGAGGAGTTGCGTCTCCTGAAAGAAAAACAGGTGAGCATGTAATTCTTGGTTTTTGGTTAATTCGGAAAAAACTAAATGAGTCTAGTGTGAATTTAATCAACGTATTAATTCTATGGGGGATGGGGAAAGTAAATTTTCAAAGATCAGCCCCATTGCTAAATTTTAATTCCCGCTATGTTTACTTGCCTGAGCACCAGGGTTTTAATTCAAACTCCGAATCCAAGCATACCATTTTAGGAACGCCGTAAACGTGAACGCGAAGAGGAAGAGCGCATTATGGCCGAACGTAAGGCAGCCGAAGAAGAGCGCCGTCGTGTAGAAGAGGAAGAGCGCAAAGCCAAGGCTGAAGCCGATCGTCAACGCAAGGAAGAAGAAAAGCGCAAGCGTCAGCAATTGATGGCTGGATTGCAAGCTAGCGGTGGACCCAATTTCGAAATCATCAAGAAGGACAAGCAAGCCGAGAAGTTCGACAAATTCGGCAACATCGTCAAGGCCAAGGCTGAGATGGGTCTGACCAAGGAGCAACAAGAAGACCAGAAGAAACGTGCTTTGGCTGATCTGTTGAAACCATTGGACACATCTGGCTTGGATGTCAACGTAAGTGTGATGTATCCTTCGAAAAACATCAGCTGGGGTGGGTAATGTGATTCGGCTGCAGAAGGTAGTCTGCATGGTGTAATGCTGCTTCGGCAAGGCAGGCGCCATGATTATGAATGGCACACTAGGTGCTGATAGTGTCTACAATCAGGTTATTACAATTGTAAATCAGGTTCTGCCTCTTTTAGGCTCTGCGCGCCAAGATCAAGGAATTGCACGCGCGCATCACCCGTTTGGAGGGTGAGAAGTATGACATGGAGAAACGCCGTGATCGTCAAGAATACGACTTAAAGGAATTGAACGAACGTCAACGTCAAATCTCGCGTAACAAGGCCTTGAAGAAGGGTTTGAACCCGGATGAAGTAACCAACAGCCCGCATCCAGTAAGTGTTTCTTGCTTTTTAGGCTAGCCATTGCATGAAGCCGTCAGAGTGTGATGAGCGTATGGGGCGAGGGGACCAGAAGGGATTGGCGGGAAAGTCGATTATCTCCTCCTTCTGCTGTCTCTATCCTTGAATAGCAATATAGTTTCTGCCTGCCAACAGCAGTCCCATTCTTTCTCTCTTTTTCTTTTACTTCAGCCAAAAGTGCCAGTTGCGAGTAAATATGATCGTCAAATCGATCGTCGCTCGTATCACGATCGTTTTACCATGTTCGAAAACGTATGTATACATTGGTTTTTCTTTATTTACAGCCCAAGGTGCCAGTCTTCAGCAAGTATGATCGGCAAATCGATCGTAGGACTTTTAAGGAAAGGCGGGCACTTTATGATATTGTAAGCAAAAGTTATGGACTAAGCTTGGCTTTGTTGGAGAAGGTGATGGGTTTCAAGATTAGTAGTACTTAAGCATAAAAGGTTCTCGATTCTGTCGCTAGAGTCCAACCTCGTGAAAACTGTTTCATTTCAGAGCTTAACTTCTCGCGAGCCGCTGTAGTTTCGTTTGGCCATCTCAGCTTGGCCATGTATGCTAACAATAGCCCTGATGCATGCTTGCATGACCTGTTTGCAAGCATGTACCATGTGAATTCTTGATCGTTTTTGTTTTACATTCCAACAGGAAAACTCGTACCCTCACTTTCCCAACGTGCCAATCTCGGATTTGATGGATACGAATAAACCAACGATGCAAGCTGACGGTGATAAGCAAGGGGACACTTTAACACCAGGGGAAGAAATCGAAGTGGTAATTGACGAAGCTGAGTGAAGAGCTCATGTTTTTGCGAATGTGAGCTCCTCGTCCTGTGCATGTTTGTTTCTAGTTTGTTCAGTTTATGATTTACAAAATAAGTTTTTGATTTTTTTATTCAAAAAGTTTTAGTTTCTTTTTTTAGAAATATGGCAGAAAGCGACTGAATAGTATGATCGCTTATTTTGGCGCTGATGAGGACGACACCAGCACTGCTACTTGATTGGTCCTCTATTTATGACTTCATTTTTGCTCGCTTGTAACCTTACACTAGTTAAAAATATTTAGCACAATTTCTGCATGATAGCAAAAAACTTCTGGTGCTTGCTTTATTTTGGCTAGTATTTGGCAGAAAATGTTTAGTTCGGGTTATTGCTTAGTTTTATGTCCTGATTGTCCATGTAGCATGAGTTGTTCGGTGCTATAATTTGTGGGCTTGTGATATGGCATGGGCTGAGAAGGTGCTTATTGGGTTTTTATAAAATGAATGGGTCATTTTCAATCAGTTTGGGTGTTAGTCTATCAAATACGCAGTGCGGAACGAGGGCGAGGCTGTTGGACTTGTTAGGCCATTTATGCAGAAAGTAAAAGGAATTGCAACAGGCACCAATTCTCACCAGCACGAGCTAGAGGAAATAGCTGATTTGAATCGGATCAGAAATCCCAGTGGTGCGGGTTCGCCTCCTACTCGGGCTCATGTTTCGCGTTGGCTTTCTATGTCTTAGCACGAGTTATTGTAAGCGTGCAGTATGGTGAGACAGCGTTGATATCTGCCGCGAAAATGTTACCTTTGCCTGATAACTTAGGGCCGCAGGTAGATCGTTGTCATTTCTCACGATGAGCCTGTCGATCGTACTTGCTGACGTCATTGTCATCATGATCGATTTCCCGTGACTAATAGCCTTACCCGACGAATTTCAGCCCCCGAAGCCGAAGAAGCCGGCCGTCTTCCATGGTAGCGCCCGCCCACCATCCGAATGGGGTCGTAAGGAAAATGAGGAATTAGAAAATTTGAGAAAAAACCTCGAGCCACCGAAATATCAAGAAGCCGTCAAGATCGAAGGCGCCAGACCACCAATGGAGCCGGTTCCGGTCAGCATCGAAGGCAACGAGGTAAGTCATGGCTTACAGTAGTTTATGTGACCCTGACACAAGCCCCACGCGCATGCAATGCAATATGTCTGCAGGCGCACTGTGTACAGTACATGCATAGCGTACTGTAAAATTAGCAGCAATAATAAATTTTGCGCTTCTGTTTCAGGAACCGGAGGAAGAAGAGTAAATTTATGAAGCCAGCACCGTAGTTATCAGACTGTTACATTATCTAAACTCCGAACCGCCCGCTTGCCTTATCGCCTCGTCTCAATCACCAAGTGTGTGCTATGTCGAACTTATTGTTTAGTCCTGAGCCACAGTTGCAAGAGGAGGTGCATAGCTTTACGTATTGTATAGACGAGGACCTTGCCTGAAGTTCATACAGTGCCAAAGTGATGTAGAGACTGGAATTTGGTCTTGCTTTGTGTGCTGCTTAGCTTTTAGTTGATTTCTTTTTGGAGGAGGTCAATCTAGTCAAAATGTGTAACTATTCAGTTCATGAACCTGGTGCCTGTCGGAACTGACTGATGCAACAATGGTGCTATAAGTGTGCAGGTTTTTCTTATTTAAAAAGTTGCTGTTAAATAATTTGAGCGAGGTGATGTATGTCGCATCGGTGCGGTTTATCTAAGTTTGGACGAACAAGAAGTAAACCTGTAGCTCTTTCTGCCAATCACTGTTCTTTAGTGCCAATGACCAGTGAGTAAGAATCAATGACGTGCAGCACAATTCATTCACCAGGTAAGCACAGCGCGATACGCCGAAAGAGTGACCAGGGAGCAGCAGCAGACGGTCTGGCCTGGTATACCGACATCACAGCCGGTCATACGATCAGGAGCGGCCCTGTGCAAAGGGTCGATTTCCAGCCCTCGAGGTTTTGAAAACTTGTAGTAGGAACTGAATAACTGAGGCTGGCTGGGCCCCGTAATGTTGGAATCGTATCATACTTACAAAGAGGAGGTCGATCTAGTCCAAATTTGTACAATATTTTGCATAATCCTGGTGGCTGTCAGAACTGATCGATGGAACACGTGTGCCAACAATAAGCTATAGACAGCGGCTTTACTTACTACAGTTACATTGCAGCTTTTTTGTGACTCAACTCATTGCACCAATGCGATTGCGTTCTTCAAATCTAAAAAACCACAATCATCTCTGTAGCCCCAGTAATCGTTTACAGCAATGAGAATCCACATTTCGGCGCTCGCTTTTTTTCGTTCCGACAGGGCTGATTGTGGATATGCAGAAAATTTTGCAATTTAAACAGCAGACTGTTTATTTGGCTGTGAATGTACTGTGAATTTGCTGTTTCGTTGTTTTCTTCATACGCAGTCATCAGGCAGAAATCTGCGCCGACCTAAAGATCCGCATCAGAAGCCAGGAAGTTCAGGAAAACCTTTTCAAAATTAACAATTTCTCCTGTTGATAACCGTAAAAGCTACATGAAGTGCCAGATGTGTGACCAACAAATTATAAATTGTAGCGCAGTATATAATGCATTATAAAAACAGCATCTTTCTGGTTTTCTGTTCCGTGTATAGTTCCAAATTTTTTGTATTCGTAAGCTTTGCGTGTGGCCGCACAAACCCATAAAAAATGCAGTACGTACACTGCATGTTTGTGTTTTACATTACGGAATATTTATTGTACTGGTAATATAAAATTTAGATATTGTGAAGTTAAGCCGATAACCCGTAAAAAATATCACTGATCAACAACCTTACGACATTACCTAAAAATTCTGATGCTGTGGTAAGCCCTTGTCCCAACAATAAACCCATAGCGCAAAAGGCATACTGTAGATGCAATACATCTGGAGTATATATTTGTGTATATATCACAATATGGCGTATTATCTTCCTCAAACTTTGCCGTTTTGAGGGGATGTCGCTCTTTGACCGTTTCCACCCGTCGTAACCTTCTTTTTGAATACTTTCACATAAATCGACCATATAATAAATCCAACGGCCATGAAACACATTTCGAGCATGGATATCAACGAGGCGCCCATCCACAAGTTGATTTGCCCTCCGAGATTTGCCACCAAATCGGCGAAGGAGGCGAACGGTTGCTGGATCAACTCGGCGTATTCCAAGCGACGGAAGGACACACGCAGATCGATTAACTGCGACGTTGACACATTCGGTGGCAGCTCGATATGGGCGTAGGATGGCTCGTGCAATTTGGCGAAACTTGCCCTCATATCGTAACGATAGCTCTCGCATGGCGGATGGCAATGAGCGAGGCACGCATTCACGGCTTTTTGCGCTTCCTCATTATCGGGCAGGACACCCACACATTCCCTGAAACAAGCGGGAATCTGACTTAAAGGAAATTCAAATTCAAAAAAGGTGCTCGAGTATAAATTTGAATTCAGTAAATATCTTACGCGAACTGTTTAGGGGAACAGAAACCAGTGTCATTTAATACGTCGGACTTGACTTGACCACGATCGACCAACATCAAACATTGGCAGTGGTTCCTGTGCGATTGGAAAAGGCAATCCATTTGACACGTTGTACGCGAATAGTTGGCTTTGAAAATTTGAAATACATCATCGGCTTCGTCATCGTTGTAACAATGCTGGATCAGTGGACCACTGTCGAAATTCTCCAAATGCACGTGAGTCATTGCGAGATCGAGCTTGGTAACTCGACCTGCCGTAACGCACGTTTTCTCCCAATTGAATGGATTGTACTCCTTGTCTATGCTGACCACAACACCACCATAGACTGGTGGTTTTTCTTCGGGTGATTTAGGATACAGATTGATATGGGAGTTGAGGACGAGGCTTAAACCTAAATAAAACCTTTTCGTTCAAATGTGGAAATGGCGGGAAATTAAAATTTTTGACCCAATAAACTTAAAATTTGTAAAGAAAGTAAAGAGAAGAAATTTAGTTTGAAGAAATAGAGTTGATGCAAAAGTGCTAAGCCGTTATTGAAATGGGAAGATATTAAATCAGGAGAGTATGTACCTTTGCCAGCCACAGTTTGTTTCATGTCATCAGGCAAATCGACGACGTAGCAAAGGAAGTAATTGGCGTCCACGACTGGTCTGACAATGTCGCGGCAATTCAATCGTTGATGTTGATATCCTTGGAAATTGCATTCCAAAAAGGTGTCATCAATTTTGAATCCAGCATCTAGATAATATTGATAAATGACATCGGAAATGTTGGGTGATTCGAGCATTGCTTGGATTCGTTCTTGGGCCGCTTTCAATGCTGCTTCGTGTTCGGCCTTGGTTCGATTAGCTTCCTGGGCGGCTTCTGCGAGAGAACATAGGAAATGATAAGAGGTTTTGGCTACGATAGCACTGAACAAGCTCTTATGTGGCTTTTTGTTGAAAACCAAAGCGAGCTAGTCAGCTGTTGATCAAATGATAAGTTATCTGCGCTAACTCTCCTTGAATCTGGCCTCATTTTGCACCAAACAAAAAAGGATTGAGTGACCACAGAATAAGTTGCCTCGAGGTGAGACAATGCTTCCATTCAGTCATGAAGACTTGTACTAAGTTCAGATTTGTATTAAAATTAAGAAACGCAAAGGCCGCGGGAAAACCTAACGAGGAGTCCCGCAAAGTCACCAACTACTGTAAATGCCCTGCTGTGATTTATTGCGGCGGCACGCATGTTTTTTTTGCAATGTCGCATCCGCGCCAGCCTTGTCAGCAAGTATGAACAAGAGATAAAGCCCGAAGCGGCAATGGTGAGTCAGAGGCTTGTCCGCAGCAGGTACTGTATACTGACGTGCAACAACTCCTCTCCTCCGATAAGGGGAACTCCAGGTCTGAAGACTCCGACTCTCGTACATCAGACAGGTTGAGTGGCCCATCCGCCTACAGTACAGTAGGACGCTTTGTCAGGTGTCAGACGGTCAGTAGGTCAGAGGCTGGGAAAGGCCGAGCCAATTCAGAAAATTGCTGGTTTGCAAGGCCCAGGCCTTTGACTGCTAGTGGTCTACTGTACAGGCAGTAGGAGCTTGCAGGAAGTTTTATGAACCACGAGAACTTTGTAATGTAAAACATTTGCGGGCCTTTGAAAGTATGATATGGTCCATCAGAATCCACGTTACCATGCACCAATAGCGATCAGCACTTACTCAAGGCTTCCTCAGCTGATCGATTAGCAGCAGCCACCGTGACAACGTCGCGCCTCAATCGTCCATGTTCATCCAATGCACTGACAAAATCGAACCCATCGCTCTCGCTATCGAACGCATCATCGCTTTGCAGGTTCAAAATATTGAAAATTTCATCATCGCTTAATTCGGAGATAGCGGATTCCGCTTCTCGCTTTTTGCGCCCATTTTTCCCTTTTTTAGTGACCGCATTTCTGTTTCGATAAGCCACAGCCACGGCCATCATATCCTTATGCATTTCCATAAAAGTGCGATTCATAGCGCTACCGTAGCAAATATAAACTTTCGGGAAATCCAGAGCTTGAGGTGTGGAAATGGTGAACTTCGTTGTGACTGGTGAATTTTGATAATCATCTACGCATTTCCAAATTTCGAATGATAAAATGCCGACGATCAAAAATAACATAATTAGCCAGAAGATTTTGGCGGCCCAAGTGGTAGCTCGACTTGCCTGTTTGAACCCTTCCATGTTCACGCTTTTCAAAACCGTATTTAATCGCACGCTCAATCTTTCCCGTTCAGCTTGCGATGCTTTGGTCACATTCTGCCAATAAGACAACATGTCGGCCGCGTTGTTAGCTGGCTTGTTGGGAGCTGCTAAGGCCGCGGCGAATGCTGAACTGGTGGCCAATTTGTGTTCCCCAGTGCTGGCTGCATCGGCTTTCAGTAAATCGAATAAACCGGGGGTTATACTTTTTTTTTTCTTCTTTGATGCATCCTCGCCTTCCGACTTTGGTTCTTGTTTTAATTGACGAGGATACAATGCAGCCTTTTCGATGTCAGGATTCCGTTGATTATGAATAGCGGCTGATAAACTCGGAAGCGGCATGATTCTTGGGTTGAAGATAAATCAAGAAATTCAACCTCGGTATCGCCCAATCACGTCTGAAAAATTATGATTTTAGGGAAGTTCTAGCATTTTCTAATCGCTGCTTAAAATCAAGAAACATCCGTCCTGCTTTTTTTATCCCGGACTTTTCATTATCGTCAGCTGTTGGACACCCGTAGCCTGGATTATGCTTACGTAAGCTTCAGTCTGAAACTTATGAGCCACAGCATTGTCGATGAAACTCGTTGCCTCTGAATGATCCCTCACTAATTTCTAAACTTCAACCGAGGAGCTTCGCTTCCGAAGACTTGCATTTTTGACTAATTAAAATTCAGAAGCAGTTCACAGCCAATCGTCCATATAAAACTTTTTTCTTAAGCCACATTTGTAACATCATTGTATATTTTCCTCATGATCGGTCACACAATGATCTTTCAAATATCTCCACTTACCAAAGTTTCAATATTTTTTGAACAAACAATTTTCCTGCTCTCAAACACTTAATTCTTCTCTCACAACTTGTTCGTTCGCTTTCAAAAATCTACAGTAAGTCAACAAAATGATTTTGTCGAAGGGCTGTTAGCCAGAGAACGGGGACATTGACGAGATATGTTCCGGCAAGACATTACCTTGTGACGTCTTCTGTTGTTACGAGTTGGCAATTTTCAAACAGTTCAACCTAACATTCTTCATCGCATCATCCTACGCTCGTACAATGCATTTTTCGCTTGGTTTAGCATCAATCAGTGACGAGAGTAAATTGGAAAGGTCCGTTCTAAAACTTTCGCAAGACTCGAACCTTTTTAGACCCGTTTTTAATTGAACCGGTTCGAAAAAGGGCGTTTTAAAATGGAGTTTAGATATTTTATGGGTCGCCATTAAACGACTGTCTATTGCCCGCCTTGAAAGAGGTTGCGAGAGAAATGTATAGTTGACAGCCAGACAATATTATGGTAGGGCAAACAGTCTGTCAGGCTTGACTCGATTTGGTGGTTGTGGTGAAGAAAGGCTGCAGATTGTTGATGGGTGGGGTGAGAACGCGAATATGTTTTCACTGCCTACCTCCTCCAGTCGAGGTGCTCACATCAGCACTGAACTGTTTCATGAAGTAATTGACTGCATCACTCGCGAATCTCTTCAATGCACGATCTAGCGATCAATCCATGACAAGTTTTGCGACTTGCATGAGACTGGCAGTAAGAGGGGTGCTGAGTTTTATGCTCTAATCGTGAATTCTGCCTTGAAGGAGCGCAGATCTCGTGTGTAAGCACTTATCTCTTTAGGCGAAGCACCCTTACCGTTAGGTTCCTCTGCCCAACTCTAGTAACCGGACGCAAGATGACAGTTGCTGGCCTGTCTACCAACTTTTCTTCTACTCACTGAGGATAAGACTGAAAACGTGGTCGCAGAGCAAGAGCTAAGATCTTTAAAGCCAAATTATACTCTCCACTGCCAAAAATATTTTTTAGGCGTCGCATTTTTTTGACACATCCTCAGCTCTGCCCGAAATTATGCTATTGGTGCAAAGAAGTAAAAGGCGCACCCACTCGAATGCGTCAATCACGTCAGATATAATTATGTTATGGCCGAATGCTGTTTACCTCATGTCAAAGTAATTTTTTGTTGTGAACGATATTTCCACATCAGTTAGCACTGAAGATGCCGGTGGCGGTTTCGGCAATTAAAACATGCGTCAATTCAGAGTCGGGAATTCCTTTCAGACAATATTGTACGTGCAGTACAAACTGCATGGTCAAATCACATGGTATTCCTGGAGCACGTGGCAGGTGGCCCGAGTGTTTTTTCGACTGTATCACCCGATATATGACGGAGTCTCTACTCTAAAATAAGCGGTGAAAACACATTTTTTAATTGTTTTGATATTGCGCTTGATTGAGCCGGTGTTTGGAGAGGCGCTTTATTGACTCGTTTCGTTTTTGGACAAAACTAGTTGCTTGCTGCGCTCGCGGAAGCTTCTAATCAGTGATGGGCTATATGTTCGCCAATGCGTCTGCTCAATACAATAGGTACCTCATTAGGTCAAAGACTCAAGCAGAAACGTTATCGGCGAGGCAGAGTAGGATACGTTCATTTGTTTACGACATTCTTCATTGAACGGGGTCAGGATACTATATTCGCACTTGCATTTGCGGCTGAAACATCAACCCGAAGGGCATTGGCAAAGAAAGAAAGAAAAAAGAAAGAAAGAAAGGATTTCTTCTTCGTCACCGTTAAACAGATTCAGGAATAAGGTCGATCCTCAATCACGTTTTGGGTGACACATTGCGCTGGTACACCGACCGAATATCCGGGTTTCGATTGACTGAAGGCTGAACCGCTTCCCTTCAATCATCAACTTTTTAGGCTCTGGCTTCTTCAGCCAAACTCGGCGATGCCAGTTCACGATTTTCTCTTTTCGCACGATTAAAATAATCAGCTTCCTGTGACGCTCCATTTCGGCTAGGTCACCCAGATCAGCGAAGAAAGTCTTCCCCGACGACGTAACTGAACGCGGCACTATCTAGGACTATATAGTGTTTACCCGCACGCTTTAGAAGACACGGCTAACGGAGACACGCATTTTTTAATCAGACGAATCTGCAAACAAGGAAGTGCCAGACTAATCGTAAGCCTAAGCCTATGATTAGATAGAAGGTGATAAGACACGCAAAAGTACACAAAGAAACGGATAGAGTAAGTTTCAGGTTGGAAACCACATCCTGCTCGTTAGTGCCGAGTCGTAACTGAACCATAGTTAATTACTTTTCTTGGAGGTAGAGCCAACAAAGTTCAAGTAGTATTAATATGAATCAAAACCAGCTGACCAACTTGACGCTGTGATGCACACCCATTATGACTGCTTATGTCATTGTGACTTCAACACCTGCACATGTCTTGAACACGGACGAACGAACGTTCAAATGCATCAGCCCCCTCGATGACCCCACGCCCTAGCGGTAACTTTTGTTTTATCGATTATCTAGTGATCTGATAAAAAATCGCATGTAATATTTATACCCCTTTTATAGACCTCGAAGTTTTCTATGACTTTTATACGGGGGTCGAGGATGTTGGGAGCTAAAAATTGTAGTAATAATATGAGTTATGGCCTAACCCGTTGCTTATTAGCATAAGTCTCACTTATGCGTCTCACCAGTTTTGGCCCTGTGTCGTTCTTTGGTTCATGTCGGTGCCTTTTCCTACTCACTCTCTGTTGCTGCTTGCGCCGAGAACGGCCGCTTCCTCCTCGTGTCTTGTCTTCCCCTATACCAAAGACCGGGTCAGACCCGTGGCGAGGTAGGATACCTACACGACAACAATAGACTGTAGACTTCTTATTGTTAGTGTCATGCGTGCCAGGTTACTCCGACCATGTCTCCCCAAGGTCCAGGGCGAAAAAGAATTCACAAGTACCCATGCACTTTTCATGGTAAGAAGTGTGCATGAGATACACATGCCTGTTCAATATGCATGTGACTGGCACTTATGGCTTACACGCATGCAAACTGCAAACTAAAAACCATGTATTTAATCAGCTGTTTCAAGTATTATCGTCGTGATTTTGTAACTGAATGCTCATCGCAGAAAAAAAGATTCGATTCCCGCCTGGAAGCTGTATGAAACATGTTTTGGTTTTCTTCGCGTCTGTACCCTCTACTGTAGACACAACAGGACGAGGCAAGCCCCGACACCTCGTCAAGGCTCCAGAAATCAGGTCAATCCCAAAGTGACATCGTGTGACAAAGACCAGAATGCAAGATAATGTGCAGTCGGATATCTCTTAGATACAGAAATTTCATACACGTTTCATCATTGAATGACGACAACCGACACTCGACACTCGCACGACCAAGAATTACATTATCCAAAGCGCAAGCTTCTCAAAATTCTTTTACGAAATTGCTTATTTAAACCGAATGTGATATATAATTCGCCCAAGTCAGACAGCTCGACAATCATGTCCATAATTGGTGCTGCCACACCTGTCGCGCACTCAGAGAACCACGGTGACATGTACTGGCCAGCGTAATAGGCCGTTTCTACACCAACCGATATAAGTTGAAAAAATGATTGGCACAATGTCAATAAATGCAGAATTGTTTCTTTCTCTCGCCGTCGCTTCTCCGATTCTGAACTTTGTATACTTATTTCAGCTACCTTTTTATTTCTACTTTGATATGATTTCAAGAGCAGTAAATTCAGAATAATTAATGCGAGTATTGCAAAAACTCGCACGAAATTTCTCACATGGCCAAGAAATGTTGGTAAAAATTTTTCAACATCCTTTTCAAAGATATAAATTGAATAATAATCATTTTCTGGCACCACTGAGAAAATTAATTCTTCCACATAGCATGTCATAAGGCTTATAATAAAGCATATACCTAAACCAATAAATTGATGTCGTTTTTGGTTAATTTTCCGATATTTGACGGGTTTCGACATGGCGAAAACGCGGTCAGCTGCCATGCACACTGATAAGAGTAAAGAAAGTGTGAAGAACAGACTAAAACTGGCGTGCACAAAGTGTGCAGCATACCACATGAGAGGGTAGGACCTCCTGTACCACATGAACCCTTGGGTACCCCCTTCAGCGCCAGACAAGAATTTCACAGTAAGAACCAATGAGACAAAAGATTGCTGCTCCGCAAATTCGCTCAGAGTGCAAAATATTTGATACATATAGGCAGTGTCGCTTTTATATTCTTTATAGAAAGCGATCAATAAAAGTATGTGGCCTGGTGTGCCCAGGATAAAGTGAAGCCAAGTAACGATTGAATAAGCAGCAAAGTTAACATTCGAAAATAATTGATTGAAATAAACTGAATTATCGCAGTAAGAAACATTAGTCTGATTTGTTCCATTCATCGACATACTGAACCTGAAAGTGGCAAAATAATTCGATTACGTATTTTTATAGCTCGTGACTGGCATGAATAGGGTAGATTATATATTATGAAAGCAGTACTTTTGCTCTTGCCCAAGCCCCCGTCGTGCTCTCACAGGGTCAAGGCAAATGAAGCTCATTTTCCCAGGGCAGCTACTGTGCGCGCCTCAGCCTCCACCTCGTTGAGAAGATATCGTGTGCCTGGGATTTCCCGATTAGCAGGCTGACTTGTGTTCCACTCGCTTCCGTCAACGATTACGGTACAGACAGCTTGGATGGCCCTGCATTCGAGACTAGGGGAAGAAAACAGTCGCAAAAACCCTCCACCCCAGTTTCACTATTGCATTGACAAGTGACAGTCTGGCTAGTAAATAATTATATTCAACCAAAATTTTGAAATCGACCAGCTTTGTCTCTGGGTGCCGGTGTCATGACGTAATGTTTCCTGGACGGACACATTACGATGTCGAAATGTGTCCGACCAAAACAGACATTGTTTCTCCTCCATGACAACACGTTTGCCTTTTGCAAGCTTTTTATTGGTTGTGTCTATATACTTATGCCACTACCCTGTAGTTACTGTAGCTTGTCTCGGGCTTCCAAATTCATCCCTGTGTTTGATAAAGATCACACTTGTAAATAATCAGCAATCAGGTCAGTACTGATTGATATACGAGTATATGCTTCTGAATAACTCATTAGTATCAGTACTAGTTCACACTTTGCTGTAGCATATACTGCGCTCTACCACACTGTACAAAAAAGAAAAAAATTATTCCAGCGTTCTGGTGCCACTTGAGATGGACTGCTAAGTCTTTTTGGTACAGTAAAGTCAGTCAGTCAGTCAGGTGTTACAGCATTCTTGTTTTTAAAATGTCCAACAAGCCTTTTGGATGAGGAGCTCGTCAAACGGGGCGATGTATCACAACTTATCAGCAGAGATATAAAGTCATTAATAAGCACCCATTCCAGGTTCAGTGCACTTCGACTATGCCTTTGCTCTTTTATAATTCGACCTTTTGTGTGAGGCTTTTGGCGAGTCCTTCATTTGATTTCCCTAATTTAGCAAGCGGACACATTTCGATGACCCCGGACTTATTACGACAGGGGGTGACCCCGTCGTAATAAGTCCGCCGGACACATGACGATGTCGAAAAGCGTCCGCCCGGACGCATTACGATCCGGTCACTTTTTGACGCGACACCGGCAAGCAATGTCAGGGTGCCGGACAAGCGCATGTTTAGTCGTTTATAAGTGAGTGGTTCTGACAAGATAAACAGCCTGTTGTCAGAATATCAAAAAATTTTGACAGCCCTCAGTCAGCTTAGTCAAAGCTCAAAGAGAAAAGTCGTAAAAGAGAAGTTGTAAAATCAACTCGATCAGTTTTCTTTGAAAACGAATGCAATTATTATGAGGTAGCGGGAGCGACGATGGTACGCCTAGTGCTGAAGAAAAGTTTACCGTCCAAGAATCAATTTTGAAATCGACGACTCTGGTCCGATTTGCGGACCCCTACTCTACAGTATGGGGTCCACACTTGAAGGTGTTTTTGGTCGATATCTCCCGAACCGATTAAAATACCGCGAAGTCCCATTGTAGGGTTCTCGAGTACAATGTCCCACATGCTGGGGTCAAATTTCATCAAAATCCGTCAAACGGTGCCCGAATGGCGCCGAATGAACAGGGGGAGTGAAACTTAGATAGTTTCAGCGTATTCGTAAATTTCTTCCCACTTGTCTTGCCTCGCTTCTTTCGCATTGAGCATTGTCCAGCCATCCGGAAAGATAATCCTTCGCATTCTTGATTTTATTTATAATCAATACTTTTACCGGATTTGTGACAAGTGACCAGTGACAAGTTTAACTGAAGGTGCGTTTCGAGTCCGACGAAGGCGACTGTCAGTCAAAACAACCGCATCCGTGTATGAGACGACCAAGCAAAAAAGGAGGTTTTTCATAGGCCCAATACACCTGCAGTGTTTAGGTGGAGCCAAAGCGGGAGAAATATTAGAGGGAAACTGTTTAAGGTGCCAAATGACCTGCGGGGGGGGGGGGGGACCTGAATGAGTATTTAGGCGGAACGAATGAATAGTACGACGACTTGCAATGTGCTATCGTAGCTTCTAGCCTGGTAGATTATGCATCTGCCTCTAACGCCAGGGCAAGGTGCGCACTTTTGACTCACGCTGATAAGCGTTTGGTGATGTGGTGAAACATGAACAGGAACAGGCCTGTAGAGAAATAATTAGGGATTTCATCAATGTGAAATAAGGCATACATATATTCCCATACAGAGGAGAAAGACACTACGGTAGTCATGTATGACCTGTTTTCTTTGGGAATATACGCCCGCCACGTAGCCGCATAGTGCCGCGTGTACATTCCCAAAGAAAACAGATAGTATGCACCTACATACGAGCATGCTTTTCCGGAATTGGAGATTTGCAAGACAACTTTGCCAAGTAGAGTAGATGACAGGTGGCTTCCCATTACATGTTTTCCTATTGTGCCTTCCTCTTTCAACGACTTTATAATAAAAAGCTACAGATCATTTTTACAGTGTGTCCACGCCTATGGCAATGCAGTCAGCACTCTGGTCACGTCTGCAGTATCAAAACAGAAGTTGCCTTCAGAAATTAGAAAAAGCTGCATTTAGTTTTCATTTGCTAGTGTTCGATCGGATTTGAGTTGAGTTTGAAACCCAGTGCGAATCCTGGAACAAGGCTTTTTGGTAACGTTATTATTATATAAACTGTTGCGTCTGAATATGTTAAGTGGCATAAGAAAACACCAGTGTACAGTATAAAGTCAGGCACAAGAATTCTTACCTTGAAGCGTGCGATTCGACCCCGTCGTACTGCTTTAGGCCGAAAAATGACAGTGAAAAAGAATGATCGAATTGTGAGGACGAATAGGAATAAAAGTGCACCGAAAACGAGCCGAAACGACAATGGCGTAAGGCCTCATTCCTGCTTGTGTTTCATTACGGTATCCAATACCTATTGAGCTCACGGGAGCTAATTATATCGAACAGTCGTCGGAGACAGCCTGCCCTCCATGGATAGGAGGCCACACTGTTCCTTCCCCTCCGTGATTCCATGGTTCTACAGACACACTTCATCTCTTGAATGACAAAAATGGGAATTTTCTTGCAGTGATTGCATGGCTAACTGTACATATTACGTATTTGCTCAAAACGGGCAAAAGGGCATCATGACTATAGACGAGAAAGGCCCTAAAACAGGAAGTATTAGACAACTATTGTCCTCGGGCGAACAGTCTGCTCGGGCATTACATTTTACAATGGACAGGCCTTTGTGATTTATTGGCAGATGGGAATAAAATCGCTAAAAAGTGTCGACTAAATTGCACTGAGCATTGTAGTCGGTCGGCACGGAGGGGGGGGCGGGGGGTGGCAGGGCGAAGGACATGAAACGGGATGCCAAGGGGTGAAATGCTGCATCTGCTAGAAGGGCGCAGTGGTTCGGTGTCTGTCTGAGCACAGCAAAAGTTGGTAGCGAGCGGCTGGGCTTATCCTGGGTTCAGTTCCCAGTGACGGAGGTCGATTTGTGAACCATACATCCTCGCTAACCTTGCATGCTAGACCGTGGACGACCCATCCAGTACCTATGAGTGGAGAGACGGAGGCCAAAGGAGACAGTCTCGACTGTCAATAACGGACAGGGTTCACAACGAGTCCGCCATCGGCCGAGGAAGCCGGTGTCCAGTCCAGGATGCCCTTCTGTGAAGATGCTCCTAGTGAAGACGCGCAGAGGGGCGCTGCTGTGTGTTGTCCTCGCACAGCCATGCTTAGAAGGTGGTTGCTGGCCAGCTACAGCAAAATGAATTAGGCCAAAAAAGTAAAACAATCTGTTGGAAGGGAGGAGTCTAGTACCAGCTATTGCGTTGCAGCACATTCCACCCCGAAAGAAGAGCTGCTGACATAATACCGCTGGTCGTGAGCTAAGCGGAGAGAATATTCTTCACTAACACCTGTCTTTCCTTTGCCAAGATATGTCAAGTAGGGCTCACGTTGAGTGAGTAGAGGAGGCCCTGGAGTGGTCATTTGTTCAGTTTTAAATGAGTAATTAGATCGATAATAGGTGTCTGACGTGACATTTGAACTGATGAACTGGACTTGAATGACAATGGAGCAGAATATATTTCATCAAAACAGAAATAAAAACCTGAAAGAAAAGAAAATTTTACAGAATTTGGCCCGCATTCGCCATTTTTCTGTGCCATTTAATTCCTATGTGTACGCTTGCGTATGCATGTCTTGCGTTCATCAAAATATTAAAATATAATTTGAAATAATTGTCTAAAATATCAAGTCGTGAGTCACGTATTTAAAAATGCATAGCGGTCAAGATATACTGTCGCCAAAATTTAATCTGTGTCCGTCCAGTAATCCATTCGTCACCTGTGCGATGACAGGCACAACGCAGTGTGTTGTCCAGCGTAATGTCGTCAATATGGACAGTTTTTCAAGACTTGCAATGCTACAGTACGCCATACTTATTCGTCTGCTTGCTTGACTCGAAGGAAAATTTTAAACTTGGCTGACCCAGGGACCGGCCCATTTTCCTCTGAATTAACAGGAAGCCTTTGCTGACACACTACGAAGATATTTCTAAGGGGCCAGCGGAGAATTCATTGATGACTGTTAGTTTTTACCAGGTATCAGGGACCCACTGCGTCATTTCATATATTTCAAAATTTTCCTATTTTTTGACAGCTCATAATTGCTTGTGAGGGGTACTCTTAAACGAAAAACGGGAAGGGGGGCAGTTGTGATCTCATATATATGCTGTAGGTAGGTACAGTGGATAACATTTTCAATATATTTTCTTGTTCTGTAAAGCTTATTACAGCTAAGTTTGCGTTGCAGATAAATATTTATTTCTTTGTACATTTCATGCGGTATGTATATTTTTATGCATGCACATGTTCGTATACGCATATATATTATATTCCAATGTATATTAATATAAAATGTATTTAAAACATACTGTATCGCTATCTTATAGCAAATAGCATACTGTGCCATTTATCATTTGATGAAGAAACTAATAATATATACAGTCGACACCACTTAATTGCATATCGGATAATCGCATGAATCGCTTTATTGCATAAAATTTTTAAGTTCCGATTCTTTTCCTATACCCGCTATGTTAAAAATCTTCGCATAATTGAATATCGGATAAATGCATAAATCGAATAAACGCATAGCCTTCAACAGAACGACGCATATGCTACATATGCATTCTGCCATCGGATAATTGCATAGCGCCATCGGATATTCATATAACGAGCTTCTCAATTTCCCACGGTTCCAGTTTCAGATTAGATTAGATTAGAAAATCGACGCCGTCATTTAGTGGTAACATTCATTGTCAATTCCAGTTCTTTTCTGGAAGTTCGATCTTTGCGTTCGCCATGGCGGCATCGACCAGTCAAATTCATAGTTCAAAAAAACGCAAGGATTTAAGTTTGAAAGAAAAAATTGAGGTTATTGATAAGTCTGAACAATGATTGAGTCAAGCTGAAATCGCGAAACAGTTTGGAGTATCCCAATCCCAAGTCAGTCAATAAGCAAACCTTGTTGGAACAATGGTCATTGAGAGTTTTTGCGAAAATACTGAATTTAGCATAATGTGCTTGAGCAAACCAAGCTAGCTTTCATCGCTTAATCGAATAACTCATCCATATATGCATATTTTGCAAATATCCGATGTTTCGGATAAATGAATAAACCGGTTAATTGCATATAAAATTTTGGTCTGGAGGCTGTGCAATTAAGCGGAGTTGACTGTATACGTGAGGAAAAAAGAGTATAAGTAAGTATATAAATATCTATTATAAACTGCAGTCATATTTTACTCAATATTATCATACATGGGACCGCGGGTGTCTCCCAATGTAAAGCTGTGCCATCAATATTCGACGTAAAAAATAATTAATATTATAAGGCTCGTTATCCTGTCTGTCGATGTTTAAGTAGCCAAACCACATTTTCCAGAGTCATCACCAACAAGGCGATGCCGTAAAATATAGAGCATAAATAAACGAAAGCTATGAGCGAGTCCAGCTTAATATACGACGCGCCTACGGAATTATACTCGCAATTGGCCGCATTAAAGCCGCGTTTGGCCACCAAGGTGCCATAATTATGCATAGCATGCAAGTACATATTGACTCGCCTTCGGTCCAATTTCCTACTTTGAATCGTCTTTTTAGATATAACAAAGTAGACTGGTTTAGCCAATTCTTCTCGCTCCATTTCGAATTTCCAAAGACAGTATTCTGGACACGAACTTTCAGTTATTTTCTCACTGCCGAAATATACCAAAGTGGGGTCGAGGGTCAGGCGGCGACATAACTCGTTTACTTTGGGTATAAAACTTAGGGCATTCATCTCGACGACGGCATTGCGCAGGTTCTTGACGCTGTCATAATTAGTTTCATTCAAATTATTCAACATTCTCCATCGATCAGTGTCTTTCCTTTCCAGGACCATCCTCTTCTCACCTCTCCGAATTTGGTCTGCCAAGTCAGTTATGCTGGTGAAAGGATCAGTTACACTGGCCGAATACAGCATGGCTTTAGTATTCGAGTTGTATATGGTAAATAAAAGAGCAAATACCAAGAAACAAGCTTCGTGCACCCTGCGAGTAATATAATACTCATCGTGGCCACTGGATCCATGATGACTGGAGAGTGGGCGAAACACGCTGGTCACTTTACGCAAGTGGCCTTTACTGACCTTTTCAATGACCAGGTGCACCGCGAGAAGTATGATCAAGATACCAATCATGGAAAGCCATACTTCAGATGAGAACAGACCGATCCAGAAATCCACTGGATTCTGACTACTCAACGAAGCATCTGGTTGTTTAGTGAGGAGCACATCCACACTACGATATAGCATGGACGTGGCATAGACACGATGTATCAATTTGTCGTCCAATGGATGGCCAAGAAGATACACGTCGATGGCACCTTCTTCCATGGCTGCCCAAACTTTGCCGATAGCTGAGAAAACTGTGATATTGAATGGCTTCCCAGTCCATAGAAGTTGCAAGTAGTAACCCGTAAGACGAAGACGCCAATCGGGGCAATTTAGCAGAGCGCGGCTAGAAGTCAAGCAAGCGGCTGGGAGGCCCTCGACGAAACCCAACCTGAGGACGTTTTGTGCGGCGGAAGAAGATGTAGGAGATGGTAGGACAGTGGAATTCATTTTTCTGGCTCCGCCTTCTGAAAAAGAGGCTTCCTTCGGTTATCTCATCTCTCTCGGTTCTTATGTCATTTGCTTACGCGAACCCTCTTGCAAAGGAGTCAGGGCAAGCCAGCTCGTTAGGACCTACAGTACTGTATGTGGGTACCTTGCGTGTATGCGTGGTTTTGCACAGCGCGGCCATGATGTGCGAAGAAACGAGTGGTGTGTGTATTACATATCTGTCGGCGGCTGTGCTACTGCCTATAGTCAGCAACTATCATGGATAGAGCCGCGGCGGCTCAGTTGTTTAGGCAGTGGTCCCGCATTGCTTGGACCATCAACCCTGACCAGGAGGCCGCAGTTCTGTTCCCGCTAGGGACGGCCCGTTCTCAGAGTGGGAACCGGTCTTCGACGGCAGTTTAGTAAGTCCGTCGCTGGCCTCGCACACCTGGCTCTGGGCGACTCACCCGGTACCGTCATGTGGCGGGCGCCGAACGAGTAGAGAATAAGGAAACTGCTTCCCAAACACCAGTCGGGAAGGTCCCTCCCTTCTCGCCCAGTATCATCCTTGGATGCTGGTGCTGGCACAGGATGCCCTCGTGTGGAGGTGCTCCAAGTGGAGACACACACAGGGAAGCTGCCGTGAGAGCTGGTCACCTCACGGCCTCGCCTCGCTTATCATATCATGACTGCTGGCCGGCTATAGGCGAAGTTTCCACGGAACCCCACTTTATAGGTAAAGTTCCGTGGGGAGCTGGGACGGCACAGGGCCCAACCCACAAAAATTTAAAAAAAACTCTCATGGATACGGCTCATTAATTGGAAATCAAGATATGTCCGCCAGATCTTGAATCTTTAGCGGGAGTCGAACCCCAGCCTCTAGGACATTACCTGCCGATAGGTATACGCTTTGTGTTTACCAGGCACCTGAAGAATAACCTACATCGTGTGAAATATCTAAGCTAGATCGAGGTTTCACAAGAAGTAGCAACTCGAGATTCCTACCACAGTTCTGTTTTGATATACTTTGTGCACTCAGGACCAAAAAACCGGAAGGATTTCCCAGTTTTGTGCTCCGGAGTGCGTCGCGTGTGCCGCCAATAGCTTGAACACCCACACTACAGCCGAAGGCTAAGAACGTACCTGAATGCTCAGAACTTCCAGAACAAAGGAGCACGGTACTTGGATCAATTACGGACTTGTGCGATTTCGAAACATGAAAAATCGAATTTTTCACACAAACTGAAACTTAGTTGAACAGAAGACTCAAGATTGAACAGAAAACATTGAAATGATTGTTTCGATAGTTTGGGTGCTCACCTGCACTATCACGTACATTATTTACATAGACGTCACAAAACAGGAATGTTTTCCTAGTTTATTGGCCATAGATTTTGAGACTAGGAAAACCGAGACTACTCAGCTGTAAGAATGCCCTTAGGAAGCTTTTGAATAAGCTACAAAAGCAAACTGAGCCTTCTCACGGCAGGCTATACATACTAAAGGTTAGTTGTTTGGTCGTCCGTTCACGACCACTTGACATTTTCCTGACTAGTTCTTCGATACATGGCTAAAATAGAATAATCAAGAGGACATGAAATAAGGGGAGAGGAAAACGCATTCATATTTGACAAGAAAATATATTAAATATGATAAAGTGAAGGTGCCGGTGCCGGTGCCTACCACGCAGCAAAAAGGGAACGTCCAGAGGTGGCAATCAAGATTTTTTATATTTCGCATTGTCCCAAAGTACTCCTTGATACCACAGAACTTATTGGCGGCTGATGAGTTGTGTCAGCAGTGACGACCTTTATAACTTGAAGGGTCAAATATCTGGTGGACATTGAACCCGATGAGCGGACAAGCGGGCCCGTGAATTAAGATGGAGTGTTTGGTCGCTTTGGCAGTTCGCCACGACTCATTACCCGGGTCACATTAGCCAAGGTTTTCAAGAATGTGTCCCACCCGTGTGGTAGGTATCTAGGAACATTTGCGACCGTTCGAAATATCGAATGTCTGGATTGCCACCTCGCGAGGTTGTCTTGTGTCAAGGTGGCTTAGCAGAGACAATAACCATCAGTCAACGTGGTCTAGGGCGACTTACTACAGGACACTAGTGAGCCGGAGATTCAGAGACACGCAAGGAGCATTCCTTGTTTTCCACAATGTTCGACTTGAAGTTTGTGGTCTTTTGTTTTCACACGAAAAGCTGAGACAGAAGTGCCTTTGTGGTTTGTTATCTAACATCAAGCATTTGTGGACTGCCACTGAAGTATACCCAAGAACTTGCCGTGTTGACCATACACCGAGAGTTCGCACCGGCGGACAAGTCCCCAAAATAACAGGCAAAGTCTTTCATGGTCTGCGATCACCTTTGTGCGTGGTCGTGTCACCATACACGTTCTCTGCGTCCACTCCCACAACGCACTTTCTGCGCACTTTTTCCAACAACACACCACAACTTTTTGTGCCGCTGACGTCTTTATGTATTCAACTACACTTTTCTATACATTAGACCTGCTACATATTAGGCGTCGGCTCCAGAATGTGCGCGACTACGCCTAAGACATTCCGCCAACCATGCCGGAGCAGGAAACTGTCAGTCAGAAATAGCCCGAGGGTAAACGTGCTCTTTGCATTGAATCAACTGGGAAACGACAGGTTCTCGGGTGCTGTGAGAGTGCTGTTGTCTAAACGAGTGGGCAAAAGAAATAGTATTAATTTGCGAAAGGTAGTTTAGAAATTGGAAGAAATATGTCAATGCTATTGAATGGATTATTCAAAGATAATAAGCGATTCCCAATTTTTCGGTAAGCTCGCTTGCCTTGATCAGTTTTTAGGCCCTTATTGACAATAAGGCCCCTCGCGCGTCGGGTTTTTCGTGATTTCCAACCCCCCTGAGAAGCCCCTATTTCAAATTCCTAGGAAAGGCCCTGCTCGTAGCTGCTTCTTGGTGCGCGCTGATTTTCTTACTTGGGCTTGTGACCACACTCTGAAAAAAGATCAATTTTCTATGTCACCCCCACAACGCACTTTCTGTGAGCCTCATCGTCAGCAGTTTCATCTTACAGTGGCAACTTGATGCTGAAAATAACTAGTTAAATTAACAGTTTTTTAAAGCTGTTGCCTTTTAAGCGTCACGATAATTAGAATAATTGGTGTTCTATTGTTGACATTATTTATTGGCTGGTCTATTCAGACGCCGTATGAAACAAGTAAGTTTGAATAGCAGATCCAATGCTGTATGTGTGATTTTAACTTCTTATGATATAAATGATTTGAATATCGCGCACGCATGTTATGCGTACGGACTCTCGTATTTTGTTTGAGTATGATTCATGAGCGGACTGTAGGAGGCAAAGGAGCGGAGTGAAGGCAGACGGTTGAGACTTTGAGGAAAACGGTCTGGTTGGTTCAGTATACGCGTCCACTCCCACAACGCACTTTCTGCGCACTTTTTTCAATCTTCATTCTGAATACCAATGCGCGTAATACCAAGATCGATAACGCGACACTTCTCACGTTATATGTCCAGCTCTGGAGAAGATACAGCCGCAAAAGGTGCCTCCTAAACAAGTCAAGAACGGTGTAAGAAAGGTAAGTCCATTGTTTATTCCTCATCAGAGCACTCTCCTACTTTAAATACTAAGCCTTTGGTAGTCGAGGCTTAAAGGATACAATATACTGTATATAATAGAATTTTATAATATGCATATATATATATATTATGTAGTATATTATTAAGTATTTATTATATATATTTTATTGTATTACATTATATATGATACAGGGGAATTTACGCGCATAAATGTGTTACACGGCCCTGGTTCATTTAGCATCGACCATACAGTATCTATGACATCAAACCATACAAAATGTACCAAAGTGCATTACACATGATTTCTGATATTGGGGTAAATCAAGTTTCACCCCACTAAATTTTGTGTTTTACTTCATATACTTTAGTATATGCAACGATTATGACTTAAACAATTTTCAGAAAGGCCCAACAGGCACCGCCGCAGTCAAGCACGACTACTTTGATCAGTGTTTTCGTGGATTCGAGATGTCACGATGCTTTTATCGCTATCATCATAATCTTCTGTCATGCTCCGTTATGATACGACAAATGGCAGGTTATTTGCCATGCTCATATGGCTTTCATCCGCCAGTTACAGAAACAACGAGAAAGTGGTATAATATTAGCCAAATATTTCACGATACTCTGTTAACGTGTGTGAGCGTGAAAAACCAAAACGCAACAAATAAAGGAATAAGACTTCCACTTGATTCAGTAAGTATAAGTGAGTGAAAATATTTTTCCATGGTGTCTATGCATGTGCAGTGTGCAGACAAAGTTCTTCTCTGTACTGTAGTTTTATTATTCCTCCGTGAGGAAAACGTGTGGTTCTTCAACGGGGGCAAGGTAAAGTAAGGCAAGTAAAGCAAGGTAAGGCATAAAGTAAGGGGTGTCCGCACATTAAGTATGAGATCCTCCTCTCTATCTGTGGTCTGCCTTTCTGTGGAGTCTGCAGTGTACTGCATGCATTACATATTTCCAAACGAATACCCGGAATATCCTGTGATTTCTATTAATTTGCTTCAAAATAATTTCATCTATAAATTTTAACTTTCACACAGCATATCCTTGACTCTTGCTTTAGCACGAAATGTCAGCGGTAGCTGTGTGTGCAAGCTGGCATGGCCGAGAAATCGATCCATGCCTTATGTTCGCGTTAAGCTGCAAGGAGATGAGACGGTAAGCAGCTATGTTTCTTTGCCAGTCATGGTTAAGCCGCCGTGGAGTGGCCACCTTTTTCCACCCTGCTGTCAGTGCCTCTATCAGCGGCAAAGGCCTTTCTGAAGTTTTAACTTTTCCACAGGTACAACTGACAAACTGCTTTTTTCAGGTGCTGGGACTCTCAGGAAATTCTGGATCTTCGAGAAGCGTATCATCGAGCGGCTGACGATCATATCACGGCACTCATGTCGTGCATGAACGCAACCATTCCAATTTTTGACAATGGGACGATATATTATCTTCCCAAATGACTTTAATCGAGTGCTATGCGGATGAGTGTGTCATTCACAACTATACAGGCTATAACATAGTCAATATGAACCAATTATTGGTTGCTCTCTTTGCTGTGCTATCTTCAAAACATCACATCAGTTTGGCAAAATATTTTCGAATCATCAGTTGAAAAGGCTATAATGGTCAGTTCAGATTTTGCTGTTTACAGCATTATGAAGCAAGCTGGTGCTTGAAAGAGCCATAACAGTCTCGTAAAAGGGTTTACCTTATATAGTTGCGCGGCATATTTTGAATAACAGTTTCCCTCATATTCACTGTTAATTTTTGAAAAGATCGATCAGTAGATATGAGAATCCATCAAAAAAGATATATGGTATTCAGCCATTTGTGGAGAACACGGGCGTCGATGAATCAATAATGTGGTGTCATTAATTCGAATGAGAAAATTAACAAATTTAAAAACGATACGGCGATCAGCAACAAGCAGTCCAGAGTTGGCTGATATAGTAGCTGCAACTCTACGCTAATCTCCCCCAGCTACATTTTAAACTAAACCTTGTCTTAGAGGCACAAACCAGCAGCTCTACACTGTTGGATGTGCAGCACGTTTTGCAGTGTCTCCTGGTAGCACTGACAATTTCCGAAGCTTAACCATTTTCGGGAGACTCGTGAGGACCTGTATTGACCTGAACTGTACAGTAAGTGAAAAATTTTGAGAAACTAGGTTTCAGCACAGGCATCGTAAATACAACTTTTTGCTACAGATGGGGGGGGCAGAAAAGTTAGTGATAAGGGCTTCAACATTAATTTTTAAAGGTAACTATTTGGTATTTCGACGGTGGTAAAGAAGTCTTGATGGTACAAACTGTATGAGCATTATAGACCAGCAGTAATCCCAAAGGCGTTGGTGCGCTTCCCAGTTTCAGGTTTTTGTGATTACTCTTTTTATTCCCGATTTTCCCGTGGTTCCTGCATTAGGAGAGACCGTGAACTGCTCTTTGCAGCTGTTGCTTGGGCTTGGACGGTGTCACTTGGCGCAGAGTGATAACTTGTTTCGCACTAACCTGTGTTACTGCTGTTAGGTGGGTTAATAGTCAGTCCGTGTTTTGCTGTCGACAAGAAAGGCTTGTTGTGCAATGCTGCGCTCATAAAGGATCCTCTGGTGACTGCT
The DNA here is from genome assembly GCA_030248295.1 of Mesodorylaimus sp. YZB2_4. Classification (NCBI taxonomy): domain Eukaryota; kingdom Metazoa; phylum Nematoda; class Enoplea; order Dorylaimida; family Dorylaimidae; genus Mesodorylaimus; species Mesodorylaimus sp. YZB2_4. The sequence goes on from JASANH010000630.1 coordinate 123,459, forward strand.
TCGGCCTTACGCGCGCGTGGGATAATTGACCTGTTCGACAGCGTGGGCATCGTAGGATGGTACATTCGACCAGCAGCCAGTCTAGTGTATCGTTTCACCGAGCAGTTGCAGGTACGTCTGGGAGGTATGGCATACACGCCTCAGGGCAGGGAATCAGGGTCCCTGTGATCGATACTCTGCGGGGCAGCCATTCCATCAGGCTTGGGCTATAGACCATTTCACAGTATCTGAAAACATTGAAAACGCACCGGATACTGTATGACTGCGTATATCATAACGAAACGGACTTCGAGTGATCTGTGCGCGCATGTACCCGCAGGCCTAAATTTGCGTACTTTTTCAAAGCCTTGCCCGACATTGACCCTGTTCTGACTGTGATTCTGAAATTTCATGTTGGGATGATGACGCAAAGCAGCAGCACCAGCTCTGGAGGGAAATGCACCCATATCGAGGTCGTCGAAGAAAAGCTGCCCCTCACAATAGCCTCGCTGATCATGCGCCAAGTCTGACGTCCGATGCCCCTTCAATCACTCGTATGTACGACGACACGTGAAAAGATATCATTTCTAAAACATTGGGACTTAGGTGCTTTGCAGACAGATCAAGAAGATATGAAACCACCCCAGCACAAGCGAGGCAGCGACGGAATAACCGGTATGCACGTAATCGTACGTAAATCTTGTGACGTGGGATCCTCCAGAAAATTGGTAGGTTTATGTAAGATCTCTAGTAACTAATGAGTGCATCCAGGGCGAACACATGATCATTAATGACGCCTGAAAGACTTCAATTCAAATCTGGTCACATGTCACCCAGATTCCTCGCGAAACTGAAAGGATATTCTGCTATAAACAAACGATTAGTGAACCTATTCGAGCGATGGGTAACTTCCGGTCATGCGGTGCTCGTTTGGCTTTGACTAGGAGCCAAGTGAGAAACAGGATGCTGGCGCGACTCTGGATTTTTGATACGAGCCACCTAGTGCTCGTATTCTGCACTTATGGATAAAATATCTTCTATATCTGTACAGGTACAGGATGCTAGTGAAGATTGTTGCCAATACTCTGGGACAGTGTGATTGGTTTGCACTTGAAGTATTAGTGGGGCCGTTTCTTGCGTCAGGGCTCAAAAACGCTCACGTCGACTGACGCCAAGGTCGAGAACCCGCAGGCACAACCTCCAAGACTTATAGCGCAGTGCTCCTTTTTCGGTCGAACAGCATGATCGAAAATCATGTTCTAGAACTTACACTCGAACACTGTCCCATCAGTTGGTAGAGCATGCAAAACTGGGGTATTTGCAGGGTGTGGCTCGAGCAGTCTGAGAAAATCTTGATGGATCGCTGGATACCAGATCGCGACCAGACTCATAGGTTCCACGTGATTGTTTTACATATAATCGATATTTTGGATGCTCGCTAGGTCATTGTACAGCTATATACATATATCTGTTATCATCACTGTGAAGAGAATCAAAGAAAGGTTTCTCCCTCGCACCTAGCCCTCGCCCGATTTGGCTCTTCTATCGACGCGATATTCTCAAGAAACACTGGGCGGGCGAGAAATGACACGGGTCGGCGATGTAGCTTCCAGAACCGGCTGGACGTGGCTTTTGCAATCGCTGACTACCCTGTCTGAGGGGGAACCGTTTCGGACCCGCTCCGTTGCCCGTACGAGTATTTGCGCGTTTTCCGAATTCGGGGGTCCTGAAACGATGAATCACATATTTTGTGGCCTGAAATGACTTATTTAGTCTCACTTACCCCAACGTTTCCTCAAAGCGCGAGGCCGGGTCTACAAAAGCGTCCTGAAGTGCGTCTTCTTCCTGATCCGCAACGGGAGCCGCATAGTTGTATGCGACCAACACGACAGCAATGAGTGCGGCTACACCACTCGCAGACAACATCTCGATAGCTCGCTTCGGCCGGGTCTGGTACGCACGAGACCAGAGAGCAGCCTTATATAGGCTTGGATTGGCCTTTCCTGTGATTATACCCTTTGCACTACGTGCGTCATTCGAGCTGGGCGGGGCGATCGAAATTCGTACATTGGATGTACACAATCTTTGGCCAACCAACGTCATTCCGAGCCAAAGTTATTTATTTCGTTTATTTGGTGCAAAGGTGATCCGTCATCGAGCTAGTCACAGTCCTATCCTGCCACGCCCCTCGAATAATCCGTCTCGGTACTCTGCCAGTATTTGTTGCGGAGGTTTCTGGAATTCTTTCTGCAAGATCAGGCCGATCACTGACACTGACGACATGGTCAATAACCGTGACCGTAATAAAAGTTTCGAGAAGGAACCATCTCTTGTGCGGCCACTGTCGGGACTCTCACTTCTCACTTCTGGTGAAATATTTCCCACCAGAAGTGAGAATTTAAAATTTCCCCACATACCACACTTGAGCGAATTGCTCAAGACCAAAAATCTGTACCCCCGTCCCCTAAAAACTTTACCATATGTCCTCCTTGGTACCCGTTTTCACACAAAATAGGCATGCTATATACTTTGTCTTTATATATTTAGGGTCGAAATCGCAAAAACGGCACGCACTGCTATGATTCAGCTATGGTTTTATTTCAGGTTCTGCCGTTATCGATCGCAGGCTGGAATCGACACCAGACATAACCCATCTTGTAGAGCAGAAAAATGCTACAAAATGAGTCCTTCGGTATATTTAGGTCTCACACAAAACCTGCGTGGACGGAGTGGATTTCTAAAAAGTGAGACGCGTCCGCGATATTTTTTTAGGGTCTGCAACCGCGCATACGCTCTCGTTGCAGTCGCAAACAGTCACAGGCGCGTCGCACTGTGAAAGGGACATTTTCGAAATACACGTCCTGGTGGCGATTCTATGTGACACCTGAACATACAGAAAGACTCATTTTGTAGCATTCTTCCTGCTCTACAAGATAGGCAATGAAGCTGCCGCGAGAGCTGGCCACCATTATCTCTTATAGAGCCTCGCTTCATGACTGCTCAGCGGCTGTAGGCAAAACGGGTTGGAAGTCCCGTGGGGAGCTGGGCGGCACGGAACCCAAAAAATTTAAAAAAAGAAAAAAGATGGTACTAGCTTGATAACGGGCGATCTTTCCGCAAAATAATTGAACTGTTTAATAACTTTGATTCGATGGAATCACGTTGAGTAGAACGTTTATTTCCATGGATTGTGTACATGCAATATGTCAGTTTCGCTTGTACAGCCCAACTCAAATGACGCACGAAGCCCAAAGATGGAATCATATGATCGGCCGATCCTACATAAGGTCGCTCCGTGGACCGTACCCTGGTCTCGAGCGAACCAGACTCGGTCTAGCTGAGCAGTCGACATGTTCTCCATGAGCGGTTTGGTCGTAATCATTTCTCTGGCGTTGATCGCATACAGCTATGCGGCTCCTGCTGCAAGTCTGAAAGAGGTTGCACCAACGGCTCCTATCAGATACCCAGCGGCGCGCTTTGCTGGAACATCTCGGTAAGTGAAACCAAGTTTCTTAGGTGATTCGAACTACTGTACATAATTCATTTTTTCAGAATTTCTGAACTCGAAAAGCGAGCGACTATTCGCACTGGCAATGGATCGGGTCCGAAACGACTCCTGATCCTAACAGGCGGTCTCCGGCTGCAAAAGCCGCAAAGAGTCGATTCGGCGATGGCGGCTGCCGGAAGGTACAGCACAGACCCGTGTCATTTCTCGCTCGCCCACTGTTTTTCGAGAATATCGCGTCGACGATAAAAAAGACGAAATTCGGAATGGCTTTGGTTCAGTGAGGAACAGACAAGCTTCTTGGATACTTTTTGATTGATGTAAGCAGATAAGCATAAATGTGACTGTACAAGGATATACATACTGTAAAAATCGATAATACATCAGACAGCCTCATGGAATCCCGAATCTGCTCACGATCTAGCCTAATCTGAGCATTTGCTCATTCGCGGAGAATCGCTGAAAGTGCTGTTTATGTGTCAGACAGCAGAAACAGTTTTGCTTGTGTAAATAGACGAGACAGTGTTGCGCGATCAATTTCGAAGAAGGGACTTTTGATCTTGCTGTTCGACCAAATTGAGAGCACCGCGCTGTACTGCACCTGTATTTGAGCTCGCGCGTATGGCTCCACTAAACTTGAGGCTTTGAGACCTGGCGCAAGAAATGACACCGACCATCTTGTATACAATTATGCAACGAGCGAAACAGTCACCGATTTAACCCTTACCTTTTACAATACGTGCAGGAGGGCTAGGGTCTGAGAGTGGCTCGAAGATCCTGTTAGTCACTCACTCTTGGCTCCTATTCATCTCCTAGCAAGCACCACATGACCGGAATTGACGACCAACCAGTGCGATCGGTCATTTGTTTCTCAGTTGGTGCATCACCCGCGATCATGTGCTCGAGCAGCATTCTTCCTGTTTTTCAGTCCATTCACTGCCAATTAAAGACCTTATTTAGACCTAGTAATTTTCTGTCAGATGCTACTTCGCAGGATAAGCACAGCATCTTACTTTATCTTTGCTTCAATATGCCAGTGTATGCTTTGATAGGTATGCTTCCTTGGCCAAATATTTAATGGCCATGTTTTTAAAGAACTGATATCATTTCACGCATGTAATCGGTGGGCGGGGCTTCGGACGTCGGCCATAGCGTATGACAAACGGGGACATCAGATGACATCTTGTCTTCGACGTCCTTTATCACGGGACTGTTTTTGTTCCGGCTGGGTGCTGCCAGCACCATCGTCCTAGCATGGCA
>JASANH010000514.1:0-128175 GCA_030248295.1 Mesodorylaimus sp. YZB2_4
AAAAATCCTTTATTTTGATGACGACGTTGTCTCGAGGCCGAAAGAGATGGTTGCAACGAGCCGGAGGGTGTCCCTGGAGGTGAGCTGTTCGACGATCCTTGCATTGCTATCTTGCCTCCGATGTCGGCAGTCTGCGATCGACGCATCTGGTTACTGGCGATCATTAATTCGTCATCGGATTCATCCTCGCGATCGAAGTACAAAGAATCGAACGAGCCATAATGCTGCAAATATTTTTTAGCTGACATTTTAGCCAAACGTAGAAACGAGGGAGATCCGCCGCCTCGTTGATGATTGAGCGCATTCAGCCTCTTATTCATCTCTTTCGCCCGCTTTAACTTCTCGTCGCTGATCAAATTTGCGCACTCGACGTGCCCGTTTTTGAGGGCAATCACATGTGCCGTCTCGCCTCGCCCATTTTGCAAGTCTAATGGATCGTCGCTCCTTAATAAAGACCATAACTCCCGACTGTCCTTCGATCCACTCGGACTACCGCCGACGGGTGCATTTGTAGCGGCGGAACCAGAATGTGAATTAGACTTGGACTGTTTACTCTTTGTTGATTGGCTAGACGTAGAATCTTTTTGATCGTCAGTCTTCGTTTGCTGTTTCTGGAAATGATGTTTTTCCCGTTTTCGAAGGATCTTAAAAAAATAGAGTAACATGGCTTCGGATCCGACGGCGGCTGCGTGCATAAGGGCCGTGTTGCCTTCGTTGTCGCGAGTGAGCAAATCGGTTTTTTCCTAAAAACATTCCAGTTAGTGTGTTTATTAACGCCTGAAATACTAGGGCTTCTCGTTATGTCTCTTGCATCGGAGATGCCCACGAACATGTATCATAATTAAATGGCGAGCTAAATCCCGCTTAATTATAGCTTAATGTCCAAGCATCTAATGATTCAAACGTGGCCTAATCAGCAGCTAGGAAAGATAAGGGCTAGAACCGTTTGCACTTTGAAGCCTTATTACTTTGACTTTTTGAAATTTAGGAATCGATTTATATTAGGCTGAACGTGCGTTCTCACAGTGCCACCTGCACTTGCACTTGTGGAGCAGCATTCGTGATGCACTCTACATGGCTTAATTTATGCGCATTTGCTTCCTGCGCTCAATATAACAAAGCGAGTTCTTTCTTAGACATTCTGCATGGCCTTAAATGAAAGCGCACATGTTCCTCTTTCAACAAACATTGGATTGGAGTGAAAGGAAACAACTCACGTGTCTTAAAATGGCTTTGACAGCCTTGTCTCGTCCGTTAATAATGGCGTGCATAAGCGCTGTTTTGCCATCTGAATCCTGTTCGTTGACGTCGGCACCATCATTTAATAAAATAGAAACGTAGTGATGCTAAAAAGAATGCCTTTTATTTGAAAAGAATCAGAAAACCTTAAAGATAGGATGCGAAGAAAGGAGGGCAGACATTTGATTAATTAATGAGTTGGGTTGTGATTTTGGAAAGCTATAGGTTTCAGGGAGAGTGCCAACAGGTAGTATTAGGGGGTTATGTTTCGTTCGCCTCCCAGATTCGCACATGTCAAAAGTGGAGAGGAAGGGGCAAATTGACACTTCTAGACAAAGAGTTACAGTGTCAGGTTTCATCAGGACTGGTCACAGACAAATCGGAACACTGTACAGAATGACCCTGATGGCGATACCATATCTCCTGGTGCAGAAGGACGCTAACGATAAGTTAGAGAATCATGCGGGAATGAAACTGCTTACCAGGCGATCGGGCTCCTTCAAATGGAGTATAGTTGCCACTAACATGGTCTCGCCAGTGGTCATATGAGCATTGGGATCTAGCATGCCGTAGATGACCTCGTCCTCCACCTCGAATCCGCCCAGCCCAGCGGCGCGTAAATTCCGAGCGATACACCGATCGTGCATCAATTCCAAATGCTGTTGCAGTTCAGTCATGTTTTTCAAAATGACAGGTTCCTGTCTGGTAGTTGGCAGAGGCCTGGATCTCGAGGAGGAGCTTGACCTTGGCAAGAGGGGCCTTTTTGAATCGTCCTCGCCAGGCGCAGTGATATATTCCCGTGAACTTGACGAATAGTACCTCAGCTGGGCATTGGTCGATGAACTGGATTGTTGTGGACGATGTTGCGTATGAGAGGCTGATCCATTGCAAGAAGAATTGCCCCGAGCTGCGCTTGTCGTACTTGGAATTGAAGACGAGTCTCGAGTGCTATCCATATTCATTCCGTTCACGGCGGCGGTTGCCATTTCCGCACCCCTCCCCCTTTTACTGCAAATCGAAACCGAACCTATCAACTAAAATGATTCCAAAAATTGATCCCTTCCTTCTCTGGGCTCGTTGATTAGACTGGATGAAGTTTCCTATTTTCCAAAACTTCGCTTTGAATAGCGATACAATGGACAATAGACGCAGCGAAACGATGAGCTGGAAAGAAAAAGGCACACAATGAGTGAGTGACTCTGCAGACCTATGTCGGCACAGAGCAACGAAACATATCATTATGTGCTCGCTGGAGCAGAAAGCCAGGCGTTAGCTCAGTTAACAGCTACACAGCGGATCGATCATGAAATTTCTGATCTACACTCTCTTCGCCCACCCAAACACTACACAACCGAAGGCGGACAACACACCACTCACATAGAAGGGACAGGTACAAAGCTAGTAGCCATCGATCGAATAAAAGCCGCGTTGTCATGGCGCCCGTTTCGCTCATTTCCGAAGCGTGATCCCCTAACTTTGCCTTCATTTCACTTTTGTCATAGATACGAGAGTGATAAGATCACAAATTCCGAAAAAATTTCGATCACGCTCTAAAGGCGAATATACACAGTCGGACTATCAGGGGCCCCACCGCTCATTCGGGTCTGCGAAAGGACGTCAGGCTGATAGAGAGAGCAGGTGGAAACTGGCCTCGGGCTAATTAAATAGGAAATAAGCCTGCCGAGTTTTCGATTTCGTCAAATCTACATTTGGCACACGGCGCATATCTAACCTTGGACGGGAGGAGAAACGGGTCTGCCGGACGTACCTTGTCCAGCTATGGGAAGCTATTTGTTCGATCGCGACGGGAATGGTCACGTGAATGAGACGACAGGACGAGTAGCAGGTGTTTGCTTGCACCTTCGTGCTCAATGTATACCGCGAGAGAATGCCATGCGAGAGCACTTTTCGAGAAAGCAAGTAGGTTCAGCATAGAAAATTGGTTGTTTTATTTTAGCCAACGTTTACGCTCTTTTATCACAAACTACCATATGAGGTAGGCTGGCTGATTGCACGCGTTTAACCCGTTTCAAAGCACGACTATTTGGACGACGAGGCGTAAGAGAAGATTAGGTCTAATGGCATTAGTATCGCACGAATGAAAGGTGCTGGTGATTAAAAAATCTTCAATCTCATTTTCTAGAAAATAATGACGCATTAAAAAGCTCAAGCGTAAAATAAATTTTCAGTTTCTAGGTCTGCAATGGACGCTAATAACGAGAAATCGTTAAGCTGCTTGTTTTCGTGGCTCGGTTGGGCCATCCCCTGCGAGGATAGGGTGAGCGAGAGAGGGGGTCGTAATTCGATATGTGCCTCTTCAAACTATCTAGTCTCCAGTTCCCGGCAGGGGACATTGGCAACAATCAGTAAAGGTCTTTCGAAACACTAAAATGGCGCTAATGTGCAATCCCAATTTGGCCATGGTCGTAACGAGTTCTTGGCAGTGACCTTTAGTTATAAAGAAAAAGCGGAAAATTGGTTTATACTGACAATTGAAAAACGAGTGCGCTTTTCAATTCTTCGCAAAAGGCATGCTTCACTCGACTAACATGGACAAAATGCGACCACACAACACGACCTACATGAAGCACAGGAGGGAAGAAAAGTCAATAAAGGGGACGAAATTGGAGCCGCCCTGAAAACCAATCGCTCAGTACAAGTGACCAATGAGCAATGACAGAAATGGTTGGCAGCGGTCATTAGTACCTTAGTAGGATTCCCTTGTTTTTGTGACAATTTTTTTGCGTTCCTGAAGTGAAGGAAATAAGGCCTCAAAATAAATGTATTTCTAATGTATTTCCTCCTCCAAAATGTTTGTTTATTAAGATTAGTTCGAGTGGTTATCCAAACAGTTGATGAGTAGTGGTAGATTGAGACATTAATCATTCACCAGTTGAATAAGATCACGCAGCGTTCGCAATTTCGAGACAGTCACGCCATTGCTCTGTCTTCAATTGCTCACGATTAGCAAAGCAACACGTTTGCAGTCTGGTAGCGTGGAAAATAGAGTGATTCATGAGATCAAATATACACTAGGTGCATAAGGTACAGAGTGTCCTTGATTAAGGAGATTAGAAATGAGACAAAGCTATTTCTTGGAAAGGGACGAACTATTTTTGACGATTGAGAGGACCACAGCAGCAATCAGATATTTCTTATTTGGCAAGGGTATAGAAACTCACAATCAGTTTAATTGCGACTGAGGATCAATTCTTTATTTAGTAGAAAGGCTAATAACCGGTCGTACATTAGCTCAACTTTATGTAGAATGGTTCTAGCGTCGAACACCCCTTCTCAAGAGCGTTGCCTTCGAGGAGGGCTGCCAACAAAGTAAATATAGCGGATGTAAGATATAACTCATTACCTTGGAAACAGACAGATTGAATGATATTTGCTTGTGGCTATCGATTACGTCGAAGTCGCGAAGTGCTTTGCTAATCGTGAGCAATTGAAGACAGAGCAATGGCGTGACTGTCTGAGATTGCATATCAGGGTATGATCAAGCTATCAAGAATGCAAGAGTTGCTGCACAGATACTTACGACATGCGTGAAGTAGTCCCTTACAGGTAAGTTTACAAATAAGAAGCTATCACATATTTTTTGTAACGATGAGTAGTTCTAAATAGCTCTACTCGCAATCCCAAGGGGCTGTGGTCGAGCACAGGATGGGGTTGGTTAACCAAATGGAAAAAATAAATGATTATCACGAAAAAATGAAGAAAAAGCGAAGTCTGTATGCAACAGAGTGGGTCCGTCTTCAATCGATTACTTTGACGTCGCAAAAAGTTTAACTCAGTGAGTGCACCCTGGTGTGTGGCTAATGAATAAAACATGGCATGAGCTAAACTACAGTAACAAAAAATTTAAATTATCGCATCCAGCAACGTGGATGACACGAGCTGTATCACACAGCCACATCTCGAGGTGGCTGGAGAGACAAGCTGGCTAGGTGCCTCCGCGCGTAAGAACTGAAACACTCTTTTCAATATTTTTTGTCACAAAGTCTTTCCAGCTCCCTTGGAAAACTTAATTATTTAAGAAACTAGAATACGTTTTTAAACTGATTTTATAATGCTTTCACTTGGCTTTCACTTGGTCACTATTGATCACTTCTTCCTTGTCTGCCACCAAGATCTAAAAAGGGAGTAGGATTTTTAAAACAAGGTCACTATGCATCTGTCTATACAGACACTTACTCCACATAATCCATGGTTCCCCAGGCTTCACGTGCGGAGCCCGTTTTGCAACTTTTATCACATCTTCGTCATTCAGCGGTTGTCGACCCCCCACGCGCAGAAAAAGGGGCATATCGATGGTCTTGTACTGGCTGTTGGAGAAATCGCCTGCAGAACAGGAAAGGCCTTTCCGAATGTCATCTCCTAATTACTACATGATTAGAGCTGTGTAATCAGGTTTTAGATTCAGGGACTCAAATGTTAAGCCTTTCTTGTCGACTCGCCCACATAAGCCCACATAAGCCCCAGCAGCCCCTGTCGGAATAACGTTGCAATGGCGCTCATTTCAGAATGTGCTTTCGTGTACTGTAGTTTCACGTTTCTGGTAGGGGAAGTTGGAAAACATTAACTGTTAGGATGTCGGAGTTGGCAGGTAGTTTGCACTGCTCTAGAGTGGGACATAAGATGTACAGTACAGTAATCTGGAATACACGGCTAACAAACAGTACACAAGGTGGTTTACCTGCGTCAAAAGATGAGCCTGACCATAAGGCGTTCCTGGCGTAATCATTGGCCAAAGTGATGGTCTGAAACGAAACGGGTCACAAGTTGTGTCACTGGTGCATGGATGGTGAATTCATACTCTGCATTTCGAAGATGGAATACACAGCGATATGATCAGAATACACAATATCCAAACCAGGCGGACCATATTTCTAGACTTCGCTCTTTGCTCGTCTCACAATAGCACCAGCGGAGAACAGTCGCGTTGATATGAGCTCAGGTGCTGTAAATGCATGTGCTATATAGGATGGACCAGGCGGCGGTGGCATGAGAACGATTTGATTAAAGTGCAGTTGGTGCCATTTTTCTTCAAAATGTGCTTCGCCCTCCGTCGTATTGGTTGATGGTTGAAAAACTGCCGTTACGAGACCATATTCAAATTGATCTAACACCTTTTCCAGGCACCTTTTGTCAACTTCTGAAAGAACAACAGGTTTTACGAGGATGGAAAAAGGGTTGAGTTTCCCTGAGGGGGCGAAATGTTCCTTTTTTGGCGTCTGATGAAATAATTTCAGGTGGGCTAGCATGTTTACTTCTCAGGACGTGGACGATAATTAGAATTTTTATAGCGTAGCACGGAGGACAATTCATGGCTTGACCATGGGAATAACACTTGTCTGATGTGGGGACTCGGATAAATTTAGTAAAGCGCTCAAATATGCAGTAGTTTCGTGTGTTGTCTTCTGATGCTGCAGATTATCAAATGAGAATGTAGGTCAGAATTATTAAACTCAATGTCAAAACAGACCCGAATAATTCAAGAAACCGGATCTCCATTATTGTAGATATGGCTTTGAAAAAAATATATGGATATAATTTTAATATTTATATCCCAACAGATATCAATGAATATTAATAAAAGATATTAATATTGGTAACCAAAAATCAAGAAATCTTTGAAAAATCAAATCGCCCGATTTTTCTCTGACGATTGAAAAACGTTACAAAGGGACCTGACGATCACTTTGCGTGGCCGCTCCGTCAAATATTCTCGCTCCTACAGTATGAAAGCGATTCCAGCTGCCTTCATAGGCTATAGCCATTATGCAGGCTTGGCATAAAATTACGACCTTGGCGATCGGCTATGCTGAGGAAAATGCGGGAACTTATTGGGAGCTAGTGGATTAAATATGCAATTAAGTTGAGGGGAAGGAGAGGTTGACATCTTGTGGACGTCTTTAGCTTTCAAGCTTCCCTGAGTGATTGCTAACGTATTGCGCATCAGAGTTTGGTGATGCTGCAGAACATGAACTTTAACTTTCGGCCATTGCCACCCATCGCCCGTAGGTCAGCTCATAGATCCTGAAAATGCAGCAGAAAAAGGGAGAAACTGACCTTGATAAAATTATGGAGTACAGTTTCGGCACTTTAGTTGCAAGGATGCACCGCTCCTGAAACTGCGGGAATATTCCCCAGGAGTAGGCGGGGAGCGTGGGCTACCTAAAAGCGGGGGGGGGGGGGGGGGGGTAGGTGAAACTCTCGGGCTGCAGGAGCCAGGGAGATCCAGCATAGAATTTTTTGTCATTTTTAAACTGACAATATCGTATGAAAGAGCTACAGTAGCTCACAATCAGACTGGAGGCAAGGTGCCATTCAAATACGACGTCGTCCACCGGGGGGGGGGGGGGGGGGGTTAGCACCGAAACGAGAAAAAAATGACAAGGAGGGGGGTCAAAGGCAAAACGACCTCGTTTTTGCAGTAGGTATTGCAGCGGTTTCCTCTCATTCGAACTCTCCTGCTAGAGCCTAATTACGGTCACATGAGCACAGGTCCGCAACTTTTGGGTTACCTATTCATGATATTTTTGGTTATTATAATGTGGATTGGCCAGACTGAGAGGGGTTATAGGAAGCGGCCGCGTTGGTGCAGCGCGGCTCGGCATTTGTCTCTCCATATTGGTCAGTAGCGTGGCTGGACTTGCCCTGTGTTCAAGCCCCGATGATGGAGGTCGGTTTGCGAACCACAAACCCTCGCTGACCTTGTACACTAGGCTGTGGGGGACTCACCCAGTAACATAGAGGTGTTCCGAGTGGAGACGAAGCCAAACAAGGAGATAGTCTCAGCTGCATGGTCACGGGCATGGTTCAAAGCCCCCCGCCATTGTACAAGAAAGTTGGTGTCCAATCGAGGATGTCCTCGTGTGGAGGTGCCCAAGACACAGAAACAGGATGAAAAGATGAGCTGGTCGGTAATCCAACCCGCATCTCTGATCGTGAGGCTGCTGGTCCAGTGTACTAGATCTGAGCACTGAACATCGTTCGATGTTATTTTATTGGCTATTTCGTGTTAGCAGAATTTTCAGGGAGAAAGCGCAGGTTTGAGAATTTTTTTACGATGGGCGGGGGAGTAGAAATGCCTTTTTTCAAAAAACACGGCAATCGACCATATATTGTTTAAAATTCGGCCGGAATCGATGTGAATGCGTCGGAGAAAGTCGCACGCAAGAAGCAGGATTGATTATAGCTAACCGTGAGCGGTATCACATCGCATCAGGTTGTGGCCGACAATAGCGGGAGCGAAAGCCCTCCACGCCATGGTCATAAAAGTGCATGGCAAAATAGATGCAACTCGCATGACCATACCTTTTGTACAAAAGTCAGGAAATTAAAGATACTTTGTCAGTGAGATGAAAAAAGCCATAGAAATCGGAACGCAGGAGATATTTTGAGTTCAACTTTTAGCTCCATAAGCTGATAACATTGATATATACGGTATTATTAAATATATTAGCAGGGAAAGATATGGATAAAGATAAAGATATAGATACAGATACAGATATGGATATTAATATCTCAAAAGATATTAATATTAATTAGATATAGATAAAAGATATCAATATTGAAATCAACAGTAGACTCCATATCAGACAAGAGTATTTCCAATAACAATGAACTTCGATGAAAATGAACAGAAGTGGAGTCAGGTGATAATTACTCTCCTTTGCTCCAGTGGGTGCGTTTCCTTCTGGTTAGACCGCAAAAAAGCCTCCTTTATCCGAGCAAGACTCCCGCTTTACATGACTATACTAGCTCGACCTAACCGACTTGACTTGACCATCATAAGCAAGCTTATCTCTCCCATGCTTCGATTTGACGAAACTGTACGCTATGGGGACAGAGCAGGTGTTTCTGATTTGATATCACTATCAATTTAAGCCTCCAGCAGACAAAAAAGTTGCATGAGTCCTAGTCAGTCTCGCTCTAATGCCAGCTCGTGCATTAGAGCGAGACTGACTAGGAACAACAAGCAAGAACCATCAAGAACACAAAAAAAACAATCAGCACGTGTTTCTGATGTTCGGAAAGCAAAAAAAAACACGATTAGCATGTTTTTGTGTTGAATCGTCTGTTGCTGAACTGTCCTGCAGTGAAAGGTCAGGTTCCACCCCCTCCCTTAGCCAGAGTCTGTTTTCCAAGAGCAACAGAACCAAATTTTTGAATGCAGTTAGACAGGGGTTGTATAAACGAGACTAGCACGAACCTTATTCGGAAATGGTGGATTCTGAAATTCACAGATAACAAAGAGAACGGCAAAAGTCAGAAACTACAGAACGGATATAGCGTGCGAATGTATGTCTAATGACACCAAATACAGTGACTCGCATCATTTTATCACTGAACATTGATAGCGCGTTGTGTAAGCCGACCAGTTTCAGAAGGATTCAAGCGACTGACGAACACGCTGTCGTTGGCGCCGTCGCCTCGTAAAATACATCGCTTTAGCCAAGACGGCAACACGCCCAATATCATTTGTCGAAATTGTTTGGATGAAACAATGACGATGTAGAAATTGGCCATCTGAGTAACTTGTAAAGTGCCGTCTAAGATTGGCGACATCAATCGACCTAAACACAGTGTAAAGATTGTAGAGGTATAGACACCGATGTAGAAACTGATCAGGGCGATCATTCCGGCCGTTGTCAACAGTGAGTCAGCTATGGTCAAAGTCATCAGCGTTTTCTCGCGCTGTTTGCGTTGAACATCTTTGTCCGTGTTTTGACCATTGCCGGCGGCCGTAATGTTGGTGACTTGTTTGTTTCGCCTTCGATAGGTAAAAAGCAATATTACGTTAGTGGCGATCAAAGCCAGGACGCCTAAAAGTGCAAGGCGCATGCTAGAATGTGCCGTCAAGACCACGGCCATGGGCCGGCTTTGTGGACGGCAGTGAAAGGGGTTTAAAATTTTCTCAGCTCAGGTTGGCCAGGATTCGATTACCAACAGAGAAGTGGGTAGAGTTCCTATCCTATGCCTGCAGGTCTGGCTAGATGGCTCTAACTTTTGCCTAACGTTACAGGGTCGTTAAACGGGGGTCTTATAGGGCGAGGGTCTGCAATCTAACGTCAAGTTTCTCACAGGTTACGGCACATTCTTGAAGTTACGGCTAATGTGCATTCTTGCCCGGCATGCGTACAGGATCGAAAATAGTCGATAGCAGAGAGGCTTCCCTAAGGCCCCCTAGGCCGCAGGAAAAGGAAAATAGAGTTATCGTCAGAGTGACCATGATGGGTAAAAGAAGGACATGACTGAACGCGACTCGGTACCGTGTCATGTGAAACGGATCACATTGTTATTGTACACTCACCAATTCCTCTCACCACATTCCTCACTTGGGCCAAAACAGATGCCGCCACGCTTGCGACATAAACCCCGTCCACTTCCAGCTCATACATATTAATATCATTTTTCCAAACTACAATAAACCGAAAACAATCGAATACGCTGGTGCCTACGCCCAATATCCAGCTGCCGGCGCAGACCAATGTCTGATAGAGCTTATGATTCATATCTTTGTATTTGAACGGTTTCGTCAAAGCTAATACTCTGTCGGCTGTCATACCCAGCGACAAGAAAATAGACGAAGTCAAGAACGCGTTGATTAGCGCCGATGTCAACGTACCCGTGTACCACATGAGGGCGTAGTTGGTTCTGAACCACCGCGCACCTTCGTTCATTAGACCAGACCACCAAAACAGGCACACGATCAGTGCCGTGTATGTGAACACTTCTAACAGCTCGTTGATGACGGAAAAGATTTGATATAGGTAGGCCCGCTCTTGTTTCGCCTGCTTTATGAATGCAATCAGCGACAGCATATGGCCAACAGCTCCCAGCACGGAGTAGATGGGTGTGACGATATAATAGGTCACAAAATAGATGTTATCAGCCAGAGTATAAAACCAAGGGGGCATGGAACACGTGGTCGAACTGTTATCGGCCATTTTGACGGTCAGGTGGGAGAGGGTAAATTATGATTTCGAACGAGCTTACCAGTCATTTTATGATACCCACAATATTTCATAAGGCGCAGAGTGATTGATGCGAAAGACGCGTAACCTGTAATTCCTCTCGAGATTCCAGGACTGGGAAAACCCGATATAAGCTACGGTAAGTCCTCTTGAAAAGAAAATACTAATCTCATCGTGCTTTTAATAATAATAAGACGCTTTCGGTTGGCCGACGCACACAAACTAAGAAAGGCAGCGGGATATTTCCTGATCCGTTAAGATAAGCTGAAAGGTCCCGAAATCATTGAGATTTTCTTTCGTTATTTCGTTGGATAAAATCTTGTCCTTCGTTCTTTCTTTACGACATACTGAAGAGCGGAGTTGCGGTTGCAGGGCTACGTTTACAGTCTGATCGTGAGATAGCATGCATGCAAAACGCGCAATGCAATGCAAAATGCTGAAGCGTCTGCCCGTTATTCCAGGATCGCCCATGAAGGATTAAAGCTTGCGCTGTTAGTTTGTGGGCGCACTCCTTTTTGATTTCTGTTGTTGTGGTAATGGAAACCAAAATAAGTTGGGTCTAAGGCGGGGAAACATATGAAAGAAGGGGGTGTTGAGTTCAGCGCCAGTCCGATGTGCGACCTGTTACTCGCATGTTTCATTTTTCTGGCCGTTTATCGTAGCAGAAAGTTTTGTATCAGTCTTTAAGGGAGAACGCATTTTCATGTACAGTTCAGTACTGGCACGAAATAAAAAAAGGTTCAAGAAAATTCAAGCCTTTTCGACTGACAGGGTTAATGCTTTTCCAGCTAAATCCGTATCGCACTAATGAAATATCTATTGCCCAATGCCACGAAATAAGCTGAAGAGAATCCTTAAAGGCAAACTAAAAGCGCAAGTAAAATCATTCTTTTATACCCTGACGCGACAGAAATACCTTGGACCCATCAACTGTTACAGGTCATTCCGAAATCTAGGTATCTATATGGTACAAAATACTCCAAACATTAGCGCTATAATACAAAAATATTTTATTGCAACTTGCAGCGACGAGTAACAGGCCACTTACATACTGTACTTCCATTCTACAGTACACAAGGTTGCAAGCAGCTTTTTCTGCAGCGTCCGTATAATTGACCAAGACCATTCCTGAACTGCCGGGTGTAGTTCACACCATCGGATTTGGGCCGCTGAAACATTCCGCCTGGATGCGCTGTAGCGTTCTATCCCGCCATTGGCAAAGGTTGGTTTTAGTTCCACGCTCACACATGGCACCTCACCACTTTGACTTAGCATCTATTTCCAAGCAGCCGTAACTGAGGACACTATTTGAGTGAATCTGGAATAAGATAGCCCGGCACCTGCTTGGGCGAAAATGTCACGTCATGGGCGAGGATGTCCCCCTATCGAACCAGTCAACCACCTTCGCCAGTGTTGAGCCACTCAAAGTGGAGACTTTTTCCATCGACAAGAATGAAACAGTTATTGCACAACACTTGATCGGCCAGTACAGCAGGAGAGTCAACATTCCGAACTGGGGCTTTATAATCATGGAAAGGTCTCTAGGACCCCGGCGTAAAAATCAGGGAGTGTGACGCTTAGGGTTGATAGAGAAAATTTACACCTACAGAAAAGGCAAGGCCTCAACGCGATCAAGAGGTTGGAAGCCCAGCCTTGCACAGAGAGCAAACGGGTCGGCAAGAGTCGCCTAATCCACGACAATCTCAATCCGACGACTAGAATCGCCATAATATCGGGTGCGCTTATTCTTCCTGCATGGATCGGCTGAATGAGGACGTCCTTTCGAATTGCCCTGATTTTATGAAGTGCACATATCGCCATTTGCAAACTGGCCTAAATTCGCCCACTTCCCAGAACTGGCGATACCACTCAACATGCAGACCATCTCGCCCCGGGGCTTCACCAGAAGACATGTCACGTAGTGCCCGCCTGTATTCCAACTAAAAAAAAAGGCTGATCAAGTTTTCTCGGACATCGTCGCCTAGCTTCCTAATCGCTGGCAACGTCATTCAGCCATTTCTCAACGACATGGAGACTAGCCCTTGCGCGTACACGTTTGCGTAATAACCTGTAGGGCCGCCAAAAAAGCCAAAACAAGAAAACAATAGTACTTATTATTCTCCTTTTTCCTCTTTTAACTTCGATTTTTATTTTAAGTAGTAATTAACGTGGGGTATGGACTCACAAGTTTTCTGCTCGCTCCTTGATTTGAACACATGTGTAAAGCTCCATGCTCTTCGATTGCATCCTTTGGTGCAGAATTTGACCAAAAATTTCCACAAAACACAGAAAAATTAGCGTTTGTATGACGGACTATCACATTAATACAAAACATTTTGTACAAAAAAGAAACACACCACTTTTATTAATGGCACACAAGATAAAAACAAATTTCTATTCCCCCTTTCCAGGCTGCTATGTGTAGTTGTTGCGGTTGTGGTGATTGGGACGACTTTTCTTGCCCCATACCATACTTCGCGTGATTGGTATTTTTGAATAAGTTTCCGCTAAATGCACCGCAAAAATGTGCAAACTGTGCGGTGCTTACATCAATTTTTAAATGTTGACGGAAGATTTTAGGGATCATTTACTAGTGAGCAAGTCCATCCCTCTGTGTGTCCCAGATTCCCCAATCCATCAGAATCTATCGTTGACGCACCAAAATCAACGTGGATCCATCATTTTCCAGCCTTTCACATGAACCAAAAATATATACAGTACCTACGTCGGCTTAACGACTCCCGAGCAAAAAGGTGTTATGTGACAAAAACGTATTTCTGAGAAAAATTGATCAAAAGTTAACTTGCTTCTGGGAGTAATTTTCCGGCTGAGGGAAGGTGGCCTTGAAGCAGTCGCAATAAAGCACAAAACACCATTGCCTTGAAATTCCAAGTATTTGGGTCACATCAGCTTTATGCTCGCTATCTCAGTAACGGCGAGTCTGACACAAAAATGGCTTTTACTCTCGGAAAGACCACGGTTAAAAACCTAAGGATCAACATACGGGTAAATCAAAAAAGTCAGAAACTGTCACATAACCCATTTGTGCTCTGGGAGACCTAAAAAAAATTTACCTTGCTTAATTTGGACGTTCGAGCTTTGCAATTTTATGGCAGCGGAACGTGTGGTATGGCCAGACCGGAAAATCGGAAAACGTAGCTGAGTGTAATCATTCATTACGCAGGGTTTTTTTTGTTTTTGAGTTTTTCTTCGTCCTGTTCAGCCTTGGATCTGATATGAAGGCCTAGACTATCTTTCCTGGAGCTACTGTCAGCCTCATGGTTCCAGGAACTATGTACTGTGTATGAGCAGGAATTGAGCCTGTTGCTGTTTTGGTTTGTTTATGTTAGTAAAATGTCTTTGAGGGGTAAAAAGTTATCCATGAGACTGACCCCATGATCTGCGATGGAGCAACCGATTACATATGGATCTATGATTGCCTTCAATGATTGTAAAAGGTTGCAATTGGCGGGGTACTCCGTGAGATGTTGACTCAATGATCAGGTTTGGAAATGGGATCCTATTATCAAGCAAGTAATCGGATACCAAATAGCGTTGATGCAGTTTTTGAAAAAAGATTTAGTTTTAGTTTCAGTTACAGTTAACTAAATCTCAATCAATTAACTAAACTTACCTGAATGATTCAGGTTTTCCTTGAAAAAATTTTCGCATCGAGATATGACAGCTTATCCAGCATAATTCTCCCCTTTTCTTCATTCAAATATCACACTTCAACAGATTGGCCCAGTCTGATCAACTGGTAGTAGTCCTCAGCGCCTGAATTCCCGCGAAACTTTTTGAAACCTTCTTGCCTTGTCGGGTTTCGTGGAAAAACCTCATAATTTTGGTGAGAACACATAGCCAAAAGTCCAAAACTTGAGAACCAAGTTTAGAGAAACTCTGCGAGTCTCTTCCAATGCGTCTCTTTACCGCATAAGAATTCAAAAATCCGCAGGACTTTCAACAGTGGCCACTGCTGAGCAGTTGGCCAGACGGGTCCAATGTTTTGCAGAGAGTTTTCTTTGCACCCAGAAACAAATTACAGCCATTGAATATGCCGGTTGGCAAGGCTCCCTCAGATCAAGAAGATTTCTTTTAACTTATTAACTCTTTGAACTCCTTTTCAAGATGGACCTCCAGTGGAAACTGTTTCAGGCGCAAACGTAGCAGGAACTGATAAACCTGTGAGACCTGGCAAGTTTTTTCGATGATTGGACCAGAATTCAGGAGGATCCATTTCAGCACCAACAACTTACAATTAGAGATGATATAATATGCCTCTAACTCGCGATCAGCAAAATTTTTAACCAGCGTCTCAGATGCGTAGTCTTTTCTATTTTGGCTTGCGCAGTCTTTTTTATTTTATCTTTTCTATTTCGTTAGCACGAACAACCCTAAACAGATCACTAATGTTAGAACACGCAGTCATTTGAAAACTGAATATAACTGATTCTGAAAGGATTCAGTTACAGTTAAATTCAGTTTTGGCGGAGAGATTCAGTTTCAGTTTCAGTTAACTGTATCCACACTAATACCAAGCCAGTGATCAGATATTAATCAAGTGATCAGCGACTGATCCAGTAAGCGGATCAGCATCACACAAAGCTACCTCAAGTGTGCGTCCGCCGGCTGTTAAAGAGCTTACAAAACGTTACAATACAAAACCTACAAAAGAGGCTGCTCTAGGTGAGGGCATCGTTTCCGAAGCTACACAGTTTTTGCTGATAGAGGGGAGGATAGTTTTCAGCAAGAGTAGACCCTATCGACTGGAACTGTCACGAAGTTCATTACATTTCCAGTCTGTTATAGGCGAGACGTCGTTGAAACTAAAGCGTCATTGCAATTGAACAGACATAATCCCCAGATTTCTAGTTGATTGTTTCTTGTAGCTATGTGACATCCGAGAAATGGCTGCCATGATCTTTGAAGGACCTCCTGGGTTGCTTTGTCATCTAGAGAAATCACTGTAATCACCCAGCCAGAATTGAAATGCCACTTTACTTTGCCTGGCGTGTAAATGACGGTTTCATATACTGTAATGTGTGTCTTGTAGGAGATTTTTAGTTGCAGCTACAGTAGACTGGTAATATTTGCTGACAATAACAGGGAGCGGTAACTCGGCGTTCGCCCCTAATAAGTTTCTGAAATCGGCCTCGGTTCAGTTTTCCCTTGGCCCCACCCTACACTGTACAGAACTATCGCTAAATCTAGCCTTAGATTCGTCAAAACACGAGCCGTGTCTGACCACTTCAGGAGCTTCAATGGTCACATCGTAACCGTCGTTGTCTGGCAGGCCATGGTGAGTGGAAGAGAGTAACCGATCTCCCCTGGCAGGGAAATTTTACCGCTCGAGTTGATGTTTCAGCTGCAGACATATTCGAAAGCCTTGGCTTACTCCAGTCGGAGTTTTTGTCCCACATCCTCTCCCGCGACTGCCAAGCTTGGCCACACCAGGTCCCATAAACAATAGCGCTTCAAAGCCCAAAGCCCACAGCCATGAAACATGGCTCGCAGTCCCGTAGAGGCCCAAGTGGAAAAATGGTAGGCATGATCAGATTGCATGGTACAGTCTCAACTGTTAGGGATCAGCGAGGTTCAACATTGTCCTTGTACACTAAGTCGATGCTCAGTCTACAGTATGATACCCGCAATGAGGAGATGCTCTGAGTACTCGTATGAAGAGGCTGCTGTGTGTGTTCTGGTCAGTCAGAGGCTTATAAAATTTTAGTGCTTGAAAAAACTCCACAGACTAAACTTCTTCTCTAATCGTGAGAGTTACATTGGCATTTATTTAAATTCTACAGCAGTACACTGCAGAACGATGTCACAAAATAAAACTTTTCTGACTTATTGACACAAGTGTTACTGCATATTGCTCGGCCCTTTTTCTGGCGATCGGCCAACGGCGCTGCTTGTGGGCGCTACTGCCCCTTTTCTAAACCCACCTTTTGTAAACCCTAAAAATAGTGCTCCTGAACTTAGGACTAAACGCCATATAAGTATAAAAATGACACGTATGACCATATATGTCCTATGCAGTCAGACAAAATGTGTGAAAATAATTTTCCAATTCAAACATTCTTTGACAAAACACATTTTCTTGGAATGTCCCGTTGCGGACCCAAGGTGTCATTTCTCGATTGAAACTAAAGAAATTTGACAGGAAACTGGCATATTCGAATATTGTGACCAAAATGAAAGGAATACCCTCGCAAAGCTGCAAAATACACAGCGACTTGTTGATTTTGATTTGACTCAAGTGTTCTTTATTTGCCCCTCCGTTTATATTTCCACTGGTGATCAACTTCTTTTTCCGTTTCGTCATACTGCTTAAATTCTTGATGACGAGGGGTACGCACACCAACATTATCGCTCCTTCTGCCGCGCGCCACACCCGACTAAATATTGCCAGTGCAGTGGATGGTTCTGGAATGCCATACAAAATTTTCCGCACTTCAAAATAGCCGAGTGTGCAGTTAAAAGTCAGGGCTAACAGAAACATTGCAGTGATAATCGACAGCGCAGTTTTCTTTTTATTGAAGTTTTTGTATTTCATGGGCCAATGACAAGCTATGGTTCTGTCGATGGCTGTCCATAAAACGAGCAAATGAGCGCATTTTCCAACCGTTGCATTAGTGAACATTATGCAGTAATCGGCGATCACTGATTTAGTGGTGGTTGCAAAACACGAACAGCACATATAAGTCGCATAAAGCAGGTCGAATGCACTGATTGCCCGATAATAATAAAAAGCGGTGGCTTCGAATCCGTTGAGTGAATAGGCGACTAGAGCTGAGGTTGTGCTAATGAATCCAAGGATGCCTCCAACGACCAGCATGCTACCCCTAACAAAACGCATATACTGTTCGAGCTCGAGGAGACGAGCAGCATTGCACGCAATGCGGGCTAGTTCAATCGGATCAGAGAAACTGTCTGGGTCGTAGATGAATGACAGAGTCGAGCTGGCGTTTGGATAATCAGGACACTGAGAAACTGTGTGATTTATGGCCAGTTCCATGATAGTTCTAGCAATACTCCGTCTACCTCTGGACAAAGAGGCACCTGTCGAGGTCAATCACACGCGCGTTAGAACTTATAGAGACACGGAGCTCTCTTAGCAGGTTTAGTCTGCTGTGTTCGCTGTGATAGCCTAAGATTCTCATCGAATATATTATATTTATTATCAGGTCCCCTATCTGGCAGTATTGACAAAAACTGAATTAGGACTAAACTATAATCAGCTTCAATGTTGGCAAAGAAACTAGCATGCCTAAGACATTACGTCAAAGTTCAAACACAAGAGGCGATCTGACTTTCAAATGTTGATAGGATAATCTTTATTGATATCAGAAGAGGGGATTAGCAACAAGTACATGCCTTTCGTTAAAACAATTTCAACCCAAAGCTGCCAACGAGGTATTAAACATACAATCTTGCTTGGAATGTCCAGAACGGCCTTTGTATTACAGAGATTAAATGTATCTACTTATGCTGAATGGCTAGATTCGCCTAGTAGGCCCCGAGAGAAATGGAAAATACGGCTGGTTGCAGTGACAGCTTTCTGACTGATTGACCAATGATCAGCTTCTATGTCATTAAAGATTTATTCAGTTGCCAGTGCATGTTTTTCTGGGGGAATGACAGCTTTTTGCAGAGATAGCATTCTAGGATTATCTGACTGTGTCGTCATGCTCGCCATACCGTAAAGGCAGAGGTACCGGCATCTGCAAAGTTTCAGCATATCTAACGGCGAACAATGGTACTTTCCAGTAATAACTCGTAACTGTGCAAGGCCACTTCTGCGAGTGCGTATGTGTAATTCACAAAATGGTAGTACATACTTGGCTGCATTGCATTGATAATTTGCGGTGTGTGGTGGGTATTTTGGCGATGACACAAGCTCGCTGTCACCACAGCGCGTGTTTCACAGAAGGATCAGCGCCAACTTGGCTGATCAATAGATTTTTTTCGAGGGCGACATACCTACACACAGCAGCTGGTTACTTGCACAGTTTCAATATGATCACGCATACCAAATGTTCACTAAACAAAGGCACTTACTGAATGCGCACTCGAGGTAGTACACGCGTTTAGCTTCCAGAACTGAACTGAAGCTAGCGAGCAAGGCGAACGCCTAAATCTGCCAGGCCACGGGCTAGGACTTTTGTAGCATGTTTAAAGAAGGTAAGAACCTTCAAAACATGGCGGCATGAAAGAGGAATGCACGCTATAATTGATGTCGGAATATTAAAAAAAGAGTGTGATACTGTAAGGGCGAAAATTATTCGCCATGTAAGAATTTAGCGGACTACGCGGATTTCGCGGTTATTGATTTTCCGTAAAAATTTTCCCCCGCGAAAGTGTGTGTGTTTTAAAACATGACATTTTGAAGTCGCGCTTCTATGTCATCGAAATAAGACGCCTGGATCGCAAAAGAACACATTTTTGCTGTTCTTGCAGCAGGCGAAGCGACAAAAAGCGATAAGGTGTTAACCATAAACGATATCCGCAGTCAGGAGGGAAAGGCGTTGTTGC
Source organism: Mesodorylaimus sp. YZB2_4 (assembly GCA_030248295.1). NCBI lineage: Eukaryota > Metazoa > Nematoda > Enoplea > Dorylaimida > Dorylaimidae > Mesodorylaimus > Mesodorylaimus sp. YZB2_4. The sequence goes on from JASANH010000514.1 coordinate 19,761, forward strand.
ACAAAAACTAAAAGGGGTAGTGATGGGGTCAGCGAAGCCCGCTTCGGTTCTTTTGCTTGCAACTTCCCTGCGTGACACCCCACACAGAGTACCCCGCACTAGGTTGATGATCATGGGTGCTAAACATTAGTGAGGTATACTTCCCCAGCCTGGGAGCAAGTCCGAAAAGGCCGAACTTGAGAAGCCACGAAATATTTACCCCTCGAATTTATTTGCCCTTACGCGACCCACGTATTATAGGGGGCAGCCAAAATTGTGGACTGCTGTTTTCATCATTTAGAAAGTCGAAATTTCTTTTTCCCAGTAATCCAGTTCGTCCAATGGCGAAATGCGAAATGCTAAGCCCCGGCCTCTGGCATGACTTTTGATTGAATGCCTGTTGTCAAAATTTCCCAGTCATTGATGCAATAATCAAACAATTTTACTGAAGGATATTTGACGAAGGAACAGTGCTCTACTAGTAAGCCTAATCTACGTAAATCATTATACTATATGATCGACTAAAAAGTAGTAACAGCTATACCTACAGTGGCATTAGGAAGGGCTACATACGGTATACTACATATATAGGCTGTCAATGGTATCAGTTAGCGGTTCGATTAAGCTAAGGCACGTATGTCTGTGTTGATACAGAACTCTTTTTTACTACCCTCACATGGATGTCAAATATATCCAAAAAACAAGAATGTTCATAAAAAAATCACTTCGAAGGTCGATTAACAACATTCATGATTTAAAACGCCACTAAAACCCCCTGCATATCGTGGACAGGCGCAGCTGATGAGCTACACCGAAGAGTCACCAGGCACACATGCGATCTTTGAGCTTCGGACCTTCACCTAGCGGTTCTCTCTCGAGCAAATCCTTATCGAAGGAGTAGCGAGCTAACAGAAATCCAGGCACGCTATAACTAAGCTCGCTGACCCCTCGAAGAGGATGCCTGGACCAAATCATCTGGACTAACTGCTGGCAATAAGTTGTCACTCCTCAATATTTTTAGAAGGGCATTTCTTAACTCTGTGTTACACAGACCAAAAGCAAGGATATTCCAGACTGAGTTGGAACAGCAGACCATGACTGAATAGCCAGAAACGGTATTTTCAATGAGCTGTCAAAAGTGCTTGTTGATGTATCGTGACCCCATAACGATGCTGGGCACTCTAAATTTATCGCCTCCAAGTCAAGCGCTAATCCAAAGCCATATTCGCGCATCCTCGACGCAATGATATCAAGCATCTTGACGAGCTTTTTGGAGCCTTTCCGAGCAGGGAATGTTCCCATTACTATTGGCGGAATTTGAATCCTATGATACAAACAACCCCTTCTCTTGTTAATAACACCATATAAATCATCCTCAGCAGTGACTCATGTGAGGTTAGAGTTTTTCTCTCTTAATATTTCATCAGAGATGTTTTCCTTTTGTTTTCCTCGAAATTATGCGAGCAGGATTTATCTCAAAAGCTTTCTCAAATCGAGCTCCTAATGGGCTTTCTGGCGCCGTCAAATTCGAAATACAGCTGGCAGACTGGACGGCTGAAACTGCGACACACTCACTGCGTTCTAGACAAACGAGAAAGCTTCCTATGTCGCTGAATTGAGGGCTTCTATCGCTTACAAGCCTCTAAGAAAGCAGAACACCGCTGTGGGCGCTAGAAAAAATCAAGATGCAGTATCCCCAGAATATGGACAACATTAGGGTAGGATGGTGCTGGAATAGGATATTCCGATGTTCGTTGACCAAAGTCAATTGGACACTGGTCTCTAAAAGGTGCAACACATTTACAACAGGCTTGCTTAGTAGAGGGTCAAAGGCCATGCAAAAAGAAAGTGACAATAGCAGCAGTACTGAGCGCGGAGCAAGCGAGAAGTAGCCAGACCAGCCATTTAAATGGATAGAGAGCAGATCATTGATCGACAGCAATGACCATCGATTTTCGGGTGATTAACGCACCTTCAGCAAAATAATATGGTTGGCTGAAATCGAGAGCCTTGAAACGATCATAGCTCGGCGCTATGACTAGTATATGCGCAGCAAGCTCGCCGCGTTGAATAGCTCCGATAAGTCCGGTTCCAGTTTCATTTTCAAAAACTGTACCAGAAGAGTTCGAATTAAGACGGATAAAGGAGCAATTCAGAGAGAGAGCTCAGCAAACCAAGATGGTCAGTTCGATACCAGTACCGCGATTTGGACATACTGTACAGGGTCGAAGGCGCACTTGCTAGCAAACGGCAAGATAGGTAATAACCAACAACAACGCGTAGAGTCTGATTTAATGCACCTTGCATTCAATCAAAATACGAAATTTTAGTTTTTACGAGAAAATTATGCACACATTTGCAAAATTGATAAAGAAACAGTTTCTGCAGAAGCATATTGACCATCATGTTTCGAAAGATGACAGAGCCAGTAACAACAAGATGGCCATCGTGGATGTGAATATTCTTGCTGACATACAGTATTTAACGGTTATTCAACGGTTATTCAACGGCACAAAAACTCAATGATGGCGCGGGAGTGGAGATTGATGTGGAGCTGGATTCTAGTATGGATGTTGCGGTTTAAGTGGGCAATGCTGTGGAGGCTGATGGTGAGGCCAATGATGATGTATGAGTGGAGGTTGATGTGGGCAAGACTGTGGATGAGGATGTTGAACTCGATGATGGCATGGGAGTGGTGGTTGATGTGGGCAATACTGTGGATGTGGATGTTGAACTTGATGATACAATAAGAGTGTTGGTATGCGGGCAATACTGTGGATGTTGAACCCAATGATGGTATGGGAGTTGAGATTGATGTGAAACTGGATTCTGGAATGGATGTTGTGGTTGAAGTGGACTGTACTGTGGATGGGGATGTTGAAGACAATGGTGCTATGGGAGTGGATGTTGACATACGAGTAGATACTGTAGAGGCTGATGTGGCACTCGAAGGTGGTATGGAAGTGGCGATGGACGTGGCACTGAAAGCTGGTATAGACGTCGAGTTTGCTGTGGAGAATACTGTAGCAGTTGTTGTCGAGCTCAAAGGTAGTGTGGGCGTAGAGTTTGATATGGATACTGTTATGTTTGCTGCTGAACTCGAGCGCGTTGTGGTTGTGGAACTTGAGGATGCAACTAGTGAAGGGGTTGTGGATGAAATCCGCGTTGTCGCTGCAGAAATAGAGCTTAGCATTGAAGGACAAACAGATGTTGAGTTGAATGCGGCCAATGAGCTGGAGAGTGAAACAAAAGTACCGGCAGAAGAAGACAAAGATGATGCGGCTGGTGTGGTTGCAGTGCGGGACAGTACTCTTTGAGTGTTAGTTGCAGTAGTAATCAAACTTGATGAAGCAGTTGAGGGAGCTACCATTAATGTTGAACCAGAAGTAAAGAGAGTAGAGCTGGATTGTGAAGTCGGTAGGATTGTAGTGGTTGTTGTCGAGGTGCTTTTTGAAGTGGATGTCGTAGATGTTTTGGTTGTTGTTTCCAGAATTGAGCATTGCGCTGCTGGCACCTTTGTTTGGGCAGCTGGAGTCTTCATGACTGTAACAGAACAGAAGATCTGCACCATGACTGCACTTCCTAAACTTTGCACTAGGTGATTACTGTCTAGTCGGTAGTATGTCGTCACAGAGTTCGATATGTGAAAGGCCACAGAATGTCATGTATCACTGTCTACCTTTACCAAAGTTTTCTTTGCCATCATTTTTTAGGTAGAGTGTCGTACATCATAGTTCTCAGGATTCGTACGTAACAGGAGTTTTCATCAGATTTTGCATAGGTAGTTTAGGCTCGTCTTACCCCAAAATCATCTGAAACTTACGTTCACATGTTATTGCCTTGCTTGTTGTGGGTGACCATGTCTGGAAATTTACTGAAGATCCAACAGCTATTGCCGTTATTGGCCCATCAGTGAGGTTTCCAACGATTTTGCAGCCAGTGCACAAGCATGTAGGATCGACTTTGTAATTAGAGCTGGTCACTGGGTCATTGTACCAATAGAACTTCCCTTCCAATGCATACATTCCAGCAAACGCCATGATTCCATTATGGATTGCCAAGGAAGGTATCAACTGACTAATCAGTGCGCTGCTGTCGGGTCGTGTTGGTCGGCCACCTAAAAAGCCAAAAACATTTTTTCCAATAAAATCGCAGCAAGTAAAGGCGCATGACCAGGATAGGTTGGAATCAGGCCAGTGGGTAAAAAGATAATCCGTAGTGTGGCAGCCATAGTATCCGCCAAAATCGCAATAATTAGAGCACTGTGATGGATGTGGAAGGCTTTGCTTAATTCTCGATTTTGCCGCTTGTGGTTCGTCGATCGTATCTCTTGTTGCGGTAGTCGTTTTTTCAGGTTTTGCTGCGCTGAGGTAAGTGTTGATCAAATGAGATGCTTGCGGAGTCGCGGCCATGGCAGATTCCTTGAAAGGATTCATGTTGCAAAAGGTGACAGCGGGAAATGATTGTCGGCTCGGTTTGATCTACATGCATCAGATATGAGGTAATAAGATATTATACTGTGGTGAGAATATAGCTGAAGTCTTACCCTTACGATGACGCTGGTTTTTCTTTGGTTATAGGTGCCTATCAGAATTCCGGTCTCAGCGACCAAGGCTATGACTGAACCGAATGTCACAAGCAACTAGGCGATCCTGGAGATAGCAGATTTGGTTGATAGGGCTAGATTGAGTGGGTCAGTGAGTGGAACTCAAATATTTATCCATCGTGGTCTTGGTTCTGTGGCTCGTTTCTCATTGTCAGATCGCACTACCATAAGCAAAATCGTGAGCTCCATGGGCTTCCTGAGTTTCCATGGTTACTTGAATATAGAAGCGCCTCCACGTGTAGCAATGCCTAAAAAGAATTTTGGCACATGCTATAGGCTTTATTGTTTACGCGTATCCTCGATGCGATACAGTTTTAACCTAAGATCGATTTCATTTACGTTCTCTTTGGAGTGTGTCATGGCAGATCATATTGGTCTTTTTTTATGCTAGTTCTCTCAATTGTCATAAGGGAAGGATCAATGGACTAGTATTCATCCAACGCATAGGCAGCTATAGTACCACGAAAAACTGGGTAATTTTTAGTTTAGAGCATATTTTTAGGCATGGCATGCTCTATGCGGCCGTGGCGATTTAGCCCCAGGAGCTGATTGTGAGCATCAAGGATTTTCGAATATGGGGTGAGCACTTTAGCTTCGCGCTAATCATTGATGATAGAAGAGAAAGGGAACATGCTAGAAATTTTCTGGCCATATTCTTTCGGCAGCTTGCCAGAATTGTGAAATATGAAAGTCATTATTTTGCAGATTGTCACGAACCGCAGGAATAAGACTCGCCATGGCACTTTATATACGTCAGGAACCGCAGGAGAAAGGCACGCCATGGCGATTTTATAACAAAAGGATGAAGATTTTATTTTTCCCACATGTACTGTATCTTCAATCGGTATTCCATGTATCCTACAAATTAAATCACTCCATTCCGAAACGTCGGGCCCTTTCACTCCAGCAATTCTTGTTTTCTCCCAACCAGTCGCGAACTCCTACATCGAACTTATCGGAAGCAATCACGTGCAAAAGGCGAGCAACGGTTTCGCAAATAAGTGCGGATGATGATAAATTTTAAGCACAGTTGACTCGTCATGTTAGCCATTTTTCAAATTGTAGAAACCTCTGTCCTACAAGCGCAGCACAACATACAAAATTTAAAACATCACATTTCTACAAGCAGAAGTGCATATGCACAAAGAGCTGAAAATCTTCTGTTCTCTCTAGCGGGTCCGAAATCGGAAATCCGCGAAAGTAATTAGGTGTTTACTACGCACCACACCACGCAAATATTTTATTCTTTTTAGTACAACGCATTCACATACCATATACCCAAAACGGTAAGAACATTGATTTCTGAGTAATACAGGCTTGTCTCTTTCTCATACATGTATCATCAGAAGTTGTTTTAACATTCTTTGCTCCCTGAAAAGAGCAGTCTTCAAACCTGAAATTCTAAAAACTCTCTTCAGATTTTACCCGACTCGCTGCTGCCTTTGCTGTCGCCGCTGCCTTTGCTATCGTCGCTGCCTTTGCTATCGTCGCTGCCTTTGCTGTCGCCGCTGCCTTTGCTATCGTCGCTGCCTTTGCTATCGTCGCTGCCTTTGCTGTCGCCGCTGCCTTTGCTGTCATCGCTGCCTTTGCTGTCGCCGCTGCCTTTGCTATCGTCGCTGCTGGAACTGTCATCGCTGCTGGAACTATCATGGCAATCACTATGATCGCTTTTGTCGCTGCTACCGCTTTTCTTTGACTTTTTGCACCGACGAAGGCAGACACAGTTTCCTTTTTTATCGCGATAGTACCCTCGCTTGCAGAAGCATCCAACCACGCACTGCTTAGTGCAAGGACCAGGGGTGGGGTTTTCACAAGTTGGCTCGCACGCCGTACCGCATGTGCTGAACTCCTCGTGAGTGCCGTTGCATGTCGAGTTGTCCGACGCTCCTTTTTAACACATAAAAGAATAACTGACAAGGGCCGATTCTGATTCTTTGCTTATCTGTTTAGCGATGACCCTAAGTAAATCATAGGGGTGAGATGTGAATCCATTGTGCACTATATGTGTAATGTTATGTATACCTATTTCAATCACCCACTATCCGACCGTCAGCCCATTTTTACAGTACCTCGCTAGGAACAGAAGGTTTTTGAACTTAGCAAAGTATCAATAATGTCGAGGGACCCTCCATGCGAACTTGTGCCTATTATGCATTGTGCTTTGTGTTACCTGGACAGTCGGTTACATGAACGCAATCGCCGCTCTCCGTTTTGACCAGTCCATCAATGCAAAAGCAGCCAGAAACGCATACCAGCGGGCAAACAGTTGGGTTTGGGTCTTTACAAGATGGTTCGCAGGCGGTCCCACAACTCTTGTAAACTTGATTCGGCTTTGTACAGTCTGCAACAAAAGAAGACAGTTATTCCTGGAACAGTAATGAAATTACGCTGCTACCAAGTGACATGATACGAAATGACACACATTTAGAGTAGGTGTCAGAAGTACAGCAGCAGTCAAGGCAGGGTTCCAGATGAGCAGAAACATTTGGCATAGTGGAATTTCAGATGTCTGAAGCTGCCCTGGAAAGCCCAGGCTTTAGCGAGCGGACATACTTGCGCATTCTTCAGGTTTGATGCAATTGCCCAAACTATCTTTGATGTAACCATCTATGCAGAAACAGCCAGCGACACATTGCCTGGTGCATATGGTAGGGGCTGGATTCTCGCATGTGGGCTCACATGCTGTACCACACGTCTTGTATTCTTGATATTTGCCGAGACATTGAGGCCGAGTCGTGGTTGCTTGGGTGGTCACCGTAGTAACTATAAGATGAATTGGCTGCAAGCCTCTGTAAAGTGTTGATGAAATGTTCTTACCTGGGCATGTGTCCAGAGGAATGCAGTTTCCTCGCTCATCTTTAACGAGGGACGACCCTTCGCAGAAGCAGCCTGACACACATTGCTCAGTGCACACCTCAGGCTTTGGGTTTTGACAAGTCGGTTCACACGCTGTCCCGCAGCTTTTGTAGACTTGGTACTGCAGACATTCTTGTGGTAAAACCTACATCGTACAGCTCTGTTGCCTACTCATTGCCAGATTTAACAGTTCAAAAAGAGGACTTACAACTTGGAGGAAACAGGCAACGAATAATATCATATATGGGTTCATGACTGGTATTTGAGGTTACGGTGGAACTGAGCTGCCTAACCCTCGGTGACATTATATAACTGCAGAAAAACCAGTACGCCGTATAGTGTTTACCATGACTGTTCAACCGCGTCTGCGCTCCTAAGCAACGTGTCAACATTGGCGGTTAATTTTTACTAAATTTACTCCAATAAACATTCGATAAAGTTGTTTTTCTGACACATGGGCTGGGCGAAATATGGTGTTTGGGTGTCACAAACCCTGTAACCAGTTGTGTCACTTGATTTAGTATCCAAAACTGTAAACAAACGTGAGTTCTTTTTATAAATTTTGCGGTCTTTGGGTGAGTATCATGCGAAGGCAGCCTGCCATTCCGTTCCGTTTTAAAAACTGCTGAATTCCGTCTTTAAAAAGTTTCTTACTGTATTACGGAAGTACATGCTGTATATGCTGTACTGCACAATACAACACATCACTTCCATCTCTGTTATACATAAGTTTTCCGAGCCAGAATAAGTAAACACTTTGACAGTCTGGAGTCTGGACGTCATGGTGCTGCCACAACATGGCACATAGTAATTGGAGGGATCACACGATAATGGGTGAGTCAGGGCCTATAGAAATACACCGATACTTAGACCAGATCTTGAATGCTTGCGCTATTGTACAGATTGTACCTACAGTGTTTTTGCTAGCAAAAGAGTCAGACAAACTTTATCCTGGTGCTTGTACCTAGAACGCTAGAACTGCTTTAAAATCCAGCCCCGAAACAGACAAAGAATTTCGAGCAAAAGCATCGAACGATAGTAAAAGCGCCTTTGAAACACTTTTTTTGGTGGGTTGGTCCCCACGCCCCAGTTCCCCACGGGACCCAACCCATTTTGCCTCTAGCCGGCCAGCAGTCATTTTGTGATAAGCGAAGCCGTGAGGTGACCAGATCTCACGGCAGCTTCCCTCCGTGTCTCCACCAGGAGCATCTCCATACGAGGGCATCCTGTGCCAGCGCCAGCGTCCCAAGATGATACTGCGCGAGAAGGGAGCGACCTTCATGACTGGTCGGGAACTACTTTCCTGATTCTCTACTCGTTCGGCGTTCGCACTTTAGTCGCCCAGAGCCAGGTGTGCATGGCACTAGGCATTAGGCTTACTAAATCGCCATCAAAGACCACCCAATTCAGAGAAAGGGCATTAAATTGCCATCCCCAGCCGGAAGATAAGTGCGGCCTCGGGCCAGGGTTGCTGGCCAGAGCAATGCGGGACCAACTGAGTGGGCCACCTCGAAAGCTCGCTCATCAAAGGCGCTAATGGATGAAGCACAATCAGCGACCTACAGTATGTACCTGGATTTCACGCCAAACACGCCCAATAAAAGACGACTGAAAACTGTGGCAGGAGACATTGGTAAATGTAAGAGCAACTAGCGGTACTGGCTCGTAGAGACCCAGTTGATCAGAAGCAACCTCACAACAAAGAATAAGATGGTGAAAAGGACATAAGGAGAGACGTTGACCTTATTACCGCCAGTACAAAACCGTGCCTATCAGATATTATTCTTCATGAACGGTCAGGTGAGCTCACGCACTTCGCATAAAACTCACGATCAGACGGTCAATGATTGACCATGGGACCAGATATGGCGTTTTCCCGCAGAACTTGCAGTGCCAAGTAAGTTGAGGGCGTTACAGTTCAAGTTATTGTATCGGACCCTTCCAGCGCCAGCGAAAATTTTCCGTTGGGTACTGCGAGGCACGCCTGAAAGCTATGATTGTGGCGCTGACTCAGACACAATTGAGCCTATGCTGGTCAGCTGTCATTAGTCGGAAAACATATGGCGTAAGGTTCTGCGACGTTTTGCGCAAGAGCAGGTTCAGCTGGAATGGTCCGCAGAAAACGTGCTGTTTGGCTTTGTTTATCCCAGTATTGAACCAAATACTCGACAGCGCCTGAATACGATTGTTCTCTTGGGGAAGCACTTTGTCTTTACGCAAAGAAGGCAGGAACTATTTGTTATCCTTTCACTAGTTATGATCAGCCTGATGCTGAAGCGGTACCTGCTAGAGCAGTGGCACGTTGCAATAGCACTTGAACGACATGTCCGGCTTGAAACCCTATGGTCTCAATATCTATAATATCTATGTGGACAAACGGTATGCATCTCCCCTTCGTGGTTGGTAGCTCTTCGTACTTGTACCTACTCACACACTACTTCTCGATAATAACAAACGAATTCAAAAAGTCATAAGTCGTGCCATCATTGGGAAAGTATGACGGTAGGTTACGTACTCGGGCTGCAGGTTGATTGTGTGAGCATGAGTGAGAGCTGACTAAGTCCATGAACCGTCTCCTGAACTCATATATGAAAGTGGTGATGGGCAATAATCATTTGCCCCAGCCCGAGCTATTCGTCCAAAAAATATAAATGAAACTTTTTTCCAACTAAGCTAGTATCCCCAAAACAAACAAAAGACAAAGAAGCATCTCATAATAATTTGCACAAACTTTAAACTCGTGTCATAACTGACGGCAATGATTTTTAATTTTTTTCTCAACCAGACGACCTTGGGCGAGGTTTGCCCACGTTACAACGATTTAACCGAACACACTTTTGCTGATCATCCCGATAGAAGCCATCCTTGCAAACGCAACCGCCTTGACTAGTGCAGGCGATTTTGCACATGATGGTGACCTCGTTGTTGGGGCATCGAGGTCCTTGGCAAACTCGTGGACCAACGCATGGATCGTTCGACCAACGCTCGTTGGCTTCGCAGCGAGTCTCATTGTTGGATGGCTCGCCTGAAAGATAAGCGTATAGATTTGACGACACAAAACAGTGGCAAAAAATTAGCAGATAATATTTCTTACCTGGACAATCATTCTCCCTGATACAATTTCCTTGATCATCCCTGATATAGCCTTTTTCGCAGAAGCAACCTGCAACGCACATTGCAATGCACGGGCCTGGACTTCGGTTGCTGCATGATGGTGGGCACGACGAGCCGCAGTCAGTGTACACCTCGTGCGGTTTCTTGCATTGCGGGGAAGAACCTTAAAAAATTTAAAAAAGTTCGATCCCAGTATGCTACTAACTTATTGGCAACATTACTTGCACATTCTTTTGGTTCAATGCAGTTGCCTTTGTCATCCTTCAAGTAACCTTCTTCGCAAAAGCATCCTCGGACGCACTGTAAAGTGCAGGGCCTGGGATTTGGATTTTCGCACGTCAGTTCGCACGCAGTGCCGCAAGTTGAATAGCGTTGATGTGCTCCTGGACATTGTTCAAAGGGATCTGAAACAGATCACTTTCTCAACTTTCGCATTATTCTATATCGTTAGTTTACGGTTTAAAACCTTCTGTATGCAACTGTATTTTACACATTACGTGCAAAGTTGGGCTCCTTGTCCTGCCTCCTTTATGTGCTGCCATGACCTGCTTGTTTCATTGGAAAAGTTACTCTCACTTGTCAGCTTACTCTAAGCATCGTATACAGTGAGGGAAGAGGGGGAAAAATTGCTCGTATTTCAAAGCCTCAGCTACTAAAAGCAATTTTCTAACTTACTCGTGCGTGAACAACTTTTTGGTTCGACACAATTGCCATTGTCGTCCAACAAATACCCATCCTCGCAAAAGCAGCCCCGAACACATTGTTCAGTACAGAGTTCCGGTATTGGATATCTGCAAGTGGGTGAACACGCCGTGCCACATTCGTTGTAAATCTGATGGGGTTTTGGGCATCGTTGAGAATCTAAGCACGAAAATAGGAATTGCACAAGTGTCAAAATGACTCAGGTCAAAATTTAATATTGATAAGAATGCTTATCCCACTCGAATGCGTCAACATCAACATGTGTCAACAGAAATAACTTACTTGGGCAATCTTTTTTCTCCACGCAGTTCCCTTGCTTATCCTTGACGTAACCAGGCTCGCAGAAACATCCCGATACACACATTGCCATGCACATTTTTGGCTCTGAATCTTCGCACGTCGGCTCACACGCGATGCCGCATTCATTATATTTCTGATGCGGTTTGGGACATCTGGTAGCTAAATTACCACGATTTGAGTTTAGAAGCTTTTCCATTGCGTGAAAAGCACTTACCATTGCACTGATTCGGATGAACACAGTTTCCCTTACTATCCTTTACCAAACCAGCTTTGCAAAAGCAACCGCTTACGCATTGCATGGTGCAAATTTGTGGATCTGGATTTTCGCATGTTGGAGGACATGCGCTGCCACAACTTTTATATTCCTGGTTTGGTGGACACACTTGCTGTTGGGCTACCTAAAAAGATAGAAAAATCGTAGAATTCAGGAAAGGATGAGAAAGCTATTGCATTTCTTACAGCATAAGCGATCAAAACACACAGAACAACGAGGATCTTCATTTTGGAATCAGAAGTTTCGCATAAAGACGACTTCCCAAACTTCGTAACTTTTGACAACTGCACTTTCTGCCCGGCGCCGCAGTTCTTATATACCAGCAGGGCCGTCGAAAGCTAGTTTAACGTTCTATCCGCCCCCGCCCACGTGACAGCCCTGATCCACACACGTAAATAGAATCTTCCAACAATGAGTGCATATTCGTTGAACATGCAGTCAGTAAATAGGAACATGCCTATGCGTGCACTTTTAGAAACAGGTTGCGCCAACAGCAGCAGCAGCAGCAGATTCTTCCAACATAAGTGATTTTAGACAAATCGGCATGGCCTTTAAGAATGTTACAATTCGGCGGCGCAGGCGAAGAGAACCAAAGCCTGTGGATCTAAACAACGTTGATAGGCGCACATTGTGGGTGCTCTAGGCAATTTCGGAGTCCAATATTTTCAGCCTAGTCTAGCTACCTAGTACTTTACTGGTTTCCTCATAAATTCTAGGCGGACCGCAGTTTCTGAATACTGCAGTAGGCGTGTTTGGCCTGTGGAGAAGGTAGTGTATCTGGTTGCCTTAACTGGCCGCCTTATACACGGAGCAGTATGTGGTTGCCTTGACTGGCCGCCGCATACAGCGTATCAGTTGCCTTCGTTGGCCGCTCGATACGCTCCTCCAGGCGAGGCTGAAACCCGTCGGGTTGATGTCTCGGGCACCTACGACTAGGTGACCTGCCTGCAGGGTTTATGAGTCCATCCGCTCCCCGCGGTATCTTCTCCAATGTAGGGCTCTTCCGCCTATTACAATACTCAAAACGTATATCAATGCTTCGAAATTTCACACAGCCTAAAGATGACTGCTGGTTGTCAGCACCTACGTATCTGGAGCACAGATTATCAAGCCCCATGTTTGAAACTGATTTTACCGCTTGGATTACATGGCACTCTTGGTGCTTCCCAGAAGCACGCTGCATCCTACTGGGAAGACGAGTATACAGTGTGCATAAAAGGCGAAGTCTATAGTAAGATGATTTGTGCCAAGAAACACAGTTTCCAAATAAACTGCGCTAAAAATCAACGACTCGGTTCCACGGTGCAGCTTTTTTCGAAAGATGACTCAGCCAGGTGCTAAACAGTGTCTCTTATTCTATAACATATACAGGATACTGTATGCGCTCGAGCTTTCATTGGCTCATAGCTACAATCCAGATCGCCTATGACGGTGCCTCCGTTGCTCTTTCCTGCAAAAAATTTAATATTGATAAGAATATTGGCAAAAGATGTGAGAGTAGTGTGGTCAATTTCCAATGAAGTTAAATTTGCTAATCGCCCAAAATTGAATCAGCAACAAAAGCTGTACTCAATAATGTAAGACAATAACTTACAGTACTATACTGATACATCAGCCAGTTAGTACCTACTGGCATTTGCTCACAAACTTGAAAATTTAAGCTTGATAATCTCAAGTTTCATTCAATCTCATTATCACTCCGTGCATGTTGAGCCTTTCCTCTGTCTTTGAATCACTTGCCCATCGGTACTGGTGGCGCTGGAATGCACTTTCCCCCATTATTCCGACACTTTCCTCTCTGACAGATACATCCGCCATATCTGCAGTATAAGGGGCAAATGTTCGGGCCTTTTTTGGAGGGGCATTTTTCTCTGCAGGGGTTAGTACAACCATTCGTCCAGATTTCGTGTGGAGGGCAAGGCCTTTGAGAAGAAGCCTGAAAAAGCAAGCACTTCGTCCGTTGAATTAAAAAATGAAAAAGAAGAATACCATAAGTAGAAAGCAAGAAAACACGACCAAAGTTAGAATCAGCCTCATGTTTCGAGGTAGAACAAAAGGACCAATGTATCGCCAAGTGTTACAACACCCACACTGACACTGAGCGCAGATCACCAAAAAGTCAAGTAATATACATTACAGCCATTGCCAGCACGTGTAAGATGTTTTGGTCCTCGCCTTTAAACCTGGTTTCCATGTTTGCCCAGGTTATTTTCAGATTCAGATGTTTGTAGGAAACGTTTGCCGTAATCGTTGTGAGGTGGGGCGCAAAACGAGTCGGTGGGCAAAATCATGTTTTGGACTACCGCGTAGGGAATATTAGTTTTATTTTGAGAAATGTTGATGACAGGTTGCCATGAACCCCGACACATATTTTTGGTTTTAAATTTTCCGATCATTCTTTCCATGTTGCTGGAGAAAATTCGTTGCGTGTCGCGCATTGCTGAGGAGTTGTCGTGGGTTTCCGTTTGAGCACCTGGAAACTCAAGCAAAAATAGTTTGCATGTGCACATCTTTCAGGGAAAGTAAAGATTTGCAACAAATCTCGGCATAAAATTCTGTATACTGAAGGACGACTTCTAAAAATTTTTTTAAATGGCTTGCGTCAAACCCGAATATGTTGCAGAGCTGTATTTATATCATTCTCACAAAATCAATATAGTACAGGGCGTCTAGGTAGTACAGTCAGCAGTTCTTGTGTCAGTGTCTAATTCTCTTCGCCACCACCCATACCGAGCGCCAGAAAAGTGCAATATCACATTGCGTTTATGAAATTTTCACATTTTCAGTAAATAACATTTAGTCTTAATTAAGAATAAATTAAGAATCCAAATCATTATATTTTTCAAGCCACCGTAATAAGAATGCAAAAAAACGTAGAAATAACTTTATTACTCATAAAACTTAGAAGGTCTATCTAATTAGTTGCCAGTTATCAAATCCTTGATCAACATTCAAAGTTTTTTTGTGGGTTTCGCCGAAACCTGCGCATGTTTTTTTGGTAGGATTGTATGCAAGTGATTCTAAAATCACGATTACGCAATAGAATTATAGGCCCAATAGGATATGAAAATCAATGCAATTTTTCAGACCAAGCCAGATTACAGTTGTCCAGGCTACTACATGAAAAGCAGCCATACGGAGGATGGAAGCTTGATGCAGTTATCCCGAGTGCATAGTATGAGTACAGTGAAGTGAAGTGAATCCATTCCGGTGAGTTTTCATCCCTACAATAATGAAGTTTACATGATTTTCACATTTAGACTGTACAGCGACACCAAACCAGTTCAGTGAGTGCTGCATAAACATGCCAGTATATGGCAATCCCGACAAACAAAACGCCCACTTTTGTGCCTTGACAACATACCAGAAACAGGACCTAAAAATGCCTAGCATGTGATACTAGAAAAGTATTATTTTGAAAATTCTCCATAACCTCCGACGCTTCACATTTTGGTGCATTAGAATCAAAATGCGTTTTATTTTTTCTGTAGCGGTGATTGTAATAACGGTACAATACGTATGTTTTTTATGTATGTTGAAATTGCAAGCTCTCTCTAGTTAATAATGTCATTTCAGGCATCTGCCGTGTCGATTTGTCCTCCAGGCGAAGTTTGGACTGACGGTTGCACGAATCCTTGTGCGGAGAGATGCCCGTCCAAAGATCCCGTCATGTGCCCCATGTATTGCAAAATGGGGGGATGTGAGTGCCCGGCAGGGCAATGTCGGAACGCAGCTGGAATATGCGGCCCCAATTTACGGCGACTACCAATTCGGAAGTGAGACATAGAGGTACTCTCATAGTATGTAATTTCGAGTGATCAGACGGCCGAAAGTTATAAAAAAATTAGGCAGTTTCTAGAAGATAACTTTTGCTAGCCTTCTGCTTATGACGACTTCGATTTGCGTCAAGCAAGATATGTAACACATTGATTTTGCTCGCATTTGTTGTTTATCTTCCGTCTAATTTCCCCGCTCTGCTTTGGTGGAGGGAGTATGCAGGACAGTATTCACTTACAGTGCTTGCTGTGCATTCAAAATGTACCGTACTAAGTGGGAGGTCATTTGTTTAGTGACTAGTGGATATAGCGCAAACGGTCGCCTGATGCTTGCAATATAGGTACATACCTCGACAACCGTCGTCAATTTTAAGACTGGGCACTCTGCCTAGGCCTGCATCACTTACAGTCGGTGGGGGGCGCATCTTTTCAAACGCATGAAAGAAGCAAACAAACTTGATATTCTAGGTACAAGACCCCTCCTAGTTGCTGTCGCCAATTTTTAATGCTATATATAGGTCATGTCCAAAAACTGTAAACTGCCAGTGTAGTGGGGGCCGCACAGCATTGGTGCCACCACTTGAGTGAAGCCCGCCTATTCGGGTAAACCACTGTACAGTACTTGTGCTTGCTCATTTGCATAACTCATTCTTTACTTATCAGACATCGTCATCTAGAACGATCCCAAACTTTCACTACTCACGGCTGGTGATACATTTGAAAGCAAATACGATCACGAGCAATACATAAAACTTTGGAGCATCCCCTACACTGAACATGCGACCGGTGTCGTTGGCCATGTCTTGTGCAGCACACACTCTCCAATCTGCCCTTGAGGGTGAGCGACGATACAAAAGGGTCGCCCCATGGGTGAGCGAGGCTTGAGTGAGCGAAATCACGGGTGAGCCACACTAAACTCAGAAAAACTTTCGATAGGAGACAGAAGATCGAATATAATGCGCTGCCGCGTATTGTAAGATTTAGTAAGCGTTACGAAAAACACGAAAGTCCTGGGGGCAATGTGAATAATTGTTAAAAATGCAAGGTCTGCACTTATTAGAAATGATTATGGCCGAACATGAGGTGAAATGTGAAAAGTGAACGTTTTCTCGCATGTTTCTGGCAATAACTGATTTGTCCACCGTTGACTTCTTTAAGAAAACATCTAAGAGACATGGGGCTTTTAGGAGCCTGTCAGGGTCAGATTCATCAGTAAATACTCGAAAAGATTCATCAGGCGAATTTTTCGCCTGATGAATCTGATGAATCGATGAATTTGACCCTGACATGCTCCGGAAGGCCCCATGACAAATGTCTGAGCTAAAACAACCTGCAGGCTGTAGGTGGTTTTTAAGTTCACAATAAATAATTCTGATTGCAATATGGACTGCAAAAAAGTAAAATGGCAAAATTCGGATAAGTTTAGGCGAGGTAGGACCACGGGTATAACAAGCATATGTGATACGCATATAGGTCTTATACTCGTTGTCGCTCATTAAACAATGTATCAAAGTGACCCATGTCAATGTGGCATGGGTCACCCCTGATACATTGCCGCTCACTCCTGGGAACGCCCACTCACAGTCCGCCAAAACCTCGGAGCATATTCTGACAGCACTTTGGTCTAGCCTTGGATAACGTTATCTAAAATTCAATTGCCCGAACCATATTCCATTCTCTGTTTACCTAATCCCCGCATGCTCGTTTTTCTAAACTTGTTATGAAAAGCCTGGGTCTGCTCTTTGTTTAGTGGGGGAAAAGCTGGATAAACTTCTATTGTTATCAGGGTATAGGCCGATTGTCCGGTAGACTATATAAGCCGAGGAGAAACCTGGGAATATCAGTTGATTAGAAAGCTCGCTCAATCGGTCGTCGTCAACACTGATCAAGAATGAAGCCTGTATTTTGGTCGATCGTGTTTCTCTTCGCTGTTCTGCTCGGAGAAAGTCTTCTTGTGAGCAGTGAGAATGCCGGAGGTGCTAATCCTGATTTCATCGAGCAAGCGGAGGCCGATCCACGCTTTTTCAAGTTTATCGCCAAGCTTCTGGCAAAGGTGGTTGGACAAGTGGGAGCTGCGGCCGTGAGCGGAAATCAGAATTAGTAGTAATGCGCACCACGAGCACAGACTTCCGATAAGAACAGTGAGTCATACGTTTTGAATTGTAGCCCTGTTTCTCTTACCTGATTCTTAATTTTTCAGATCAATCTGAATTTATTGGCATGCGCTCTCAAGAAGTCTTTGCGATTCAGAAGAGGCGTCACTCTCTGTAATGAGCGCGATTTGTGGAATAAAATTTGCTGATGACTCACTATGTTTTCTAGAGCTGCTTGAAAGCCCGCTTGAGTGCAAGCTGGGACCCCAAACTTACCTAGCGGAAGGGGGAAGGTTAGGCCACAACCCTCTCGATCCAGGGTCCGTTTACGACGGCTATGACCACTTCAGCCACCCTGTGGTCATATTAGTCCACATTTATTAAAACAAAGCATTAAAAAACCTAGTACACTTGTCGGTCAGGCAGGACAGTCAGTAACCACCTGCATTCGGCCAGACGGGATAGCATTCCAAAAATACCTAATTCTAAGACAAAGATACAAAGGGGAAAATATCCCAGTATACTGGAAAATCAACAATAAATAGAGTAACATCTGTCGTGAATGGAAAAACGCAAAAAACTTATCATGGTTCTGTGATGTTTCATCCTTTTTAGCGGTGCGTAGCCGACGGAGCAGTTATTCATTGCAAACCCTTTTCCTTCTCGTCAATCTATCATACTGTATGGTTTCGGCTTGCACTAATTCCTTCTGTAGTCATAGGGTAATTAGAAACCTGAGCATCAATTTCCGCGGCCGATCCAAATGTACGCAGCTGTAAAAGCATGGTATACTATAGGAGATAAATATCATTTTCGATAGCCATGTGTCAGCAAAGCCCCTCGGACCAAAGGAAAAACACAACCCTTAAAAAACAAACTTGACCAGTGACCAGAATCGAATGACCAGTGTCATCGATGTGACCATGCTGACAATATAATTAACACTTTTCATGTTACGAAAGCAGTTTGCGTTCTTGTGGGTGTTGTGAGGGGGGGGGGTGTAATACCCCATTTCCGATGCTGTGTGGAGCGCAGTGAATGTTAGGCGCAACCGCTCGATCTTACAGTTTTACTTGGCACTAACGATGTTACTCACGAGAAGCAAAGGGCGGGTTCAGAGAAAAGCCACAGGTGAATCATAGTCCGCAGAGCTATGCATGTTGTATCTCGCGATCGTTGCGACATACTGTGTATCCCATTTGACTGATGCTGCTTCATATTTATGGAGCAACAAATTTAAATTTAAATTTTCAGATCAAGTTTGACTGCCGTCCCCCCACGACATGTGCGGTAAGTTTTGTCATCGGGCACAAAGTTCAGATAACGATAACAGCAAGTCACAACCCGTTTCAACAGGAAATGGTAGAGCTGTTGGCTGAAATCTAAAGGCCATCAAAATTTTCACACAATTTTTTCTCACGATTTTCACAGAATGTGCAACATCATCATCCACGATTATTTGAACCCGAAAAATTCGAAATTCCTTATTGGAATATCCTTGGATCTCCAGAAAGCCTTCGATCGTGTGTCCCACGTATTATTATTGAATCATCTGAAATCCTATCGTCGCGTACCGTCGAAAATTATAAGATCGTTGAAATCATATGTATTTATCTAATCGATCTCAACACGTCGTAGTCGACGGTCCTGCTTCTTTATCTGCGAAAGTCCTCAGGCGTGCCCCAAGGCAGTGTTCTTGGATTCGCTTCTACACGAATTCAAATTGCGATTCCCGCATTTTTTATAGCCTGCTTACGCCGATGACACGTCTTTGTTTGCACCGCTAAAAAACCTGATAAAAAGCGGAGAAATTAATTCAGCCTGCCTTCGATTTTATCAAAGTGTGGTTTGGTCAAGCTGGAAAAACCGCAAGCACAATCGGCTCAGTCAACTCCCGAATACTTTTTTTGCAGGTAAGCAAGCTGGCATTTGTCGATAAGGTAACCTCTGGGGCCGTTCAAAAACGACGTCACATGCAAATCAGCAATTTTCGACCCCCTCCCCCGCTATCGTATTTTGTCGTTTTGCGCCTGACCCCCCTTTTCGACGTCGTTCAAGCCAATACCCCCCCCCCCCCCAAAGTGCAAAGGGGGAGTGAAGACAATTTTAAAAAAATTTTCATGAGTATCGGCGCACTTCACCCTGCCGCTGCTCATGTTCATATCTCGTACGAGCCCGCATGTTATCCTCGTATTGGTATACATTCCAACAGTGTTTTCCGGAATGTTCAGAGATGTTTAGTAATTTGATTTCAGCAACGATTTCGTAGAGGTAAAATGTGCTGATGGTTTCACACCTTGACTCTGCTTAGTTCCCGAAGAACTCTACTTAGTCCCCTTTAGTTCCCAAAGAGTGTTTATGAATTTTTGGAATTCACTTGTTAAAAATCGAATAAGCAGTATAAAAGCAAAACGAACAACTCTGTATGCACATTTTTCTTTATCAAACTTTGACCTTTCTGCTTTAAAAAATTTTTGGGCTGGTTTTGCCTCTAGCTGGCGAGCATTCAAACCTTCTAAGCAAGGCTGTACAGGGACCAGCACACACAGCAGC
Organism: Mesodorylaimus sp. YZB2_4; assembly: GCA_030248295.1. Classification (NCBI taxonomy): domain Eukaryota; kingdom Metazoa; phylum Nematoda; class Enoplea; order Dorylaimida; family Dorylaimidae; genus Mesodorylaimus; species Mesodorylaimus sp. YZB2_4. The sequence goes on from JASANH010000514.1 coordinate 40,014, forward strand.
GCCCCTCTGCGTGTCTCCACTAGGAGCACCTCCACACGAGGACATGCTCGATTAGACACCGACCCTCTTGGACGATGGAGGGCGGGCTTTGAACCTCGCCCGTGTTCAGCAGCTGAGACTGTCTCCTCGTTTGGCTTCTGTCTCTCCACTATGAGCACCTCCATGTTACTGGGTGAGCCCCCACGGCCTGGCGTGCAAGGTCAGCGAGGGTTTATGGTTCGCAAACCAACCTCCGTCACAGGGGATCGAACCCAGGGTGAGTCCAGGCGCTGGCCAGTGACCAATATGGAGAGACAAATGCCGAACCGCGCTGCACCAACGCGGCCGCTTCCTATAACAAACAAAGTTTATTACGTTTTCTGCTGACCTCAAATTCAGTGAGCACGTGCCCCTTGTTCCTCGTAAATATAACGCTATGATTGGTGCTTTACGACGCAGACTCGGTAAAAATGTGCATCCGCATATATTTGGATCCGTTTATAATGCATGCATACGTGCTGTACTGGAGCATGGCTGTGTCGCGTGGGATCCTGTTTTGCAGTCTGATGAATTGAAGAAGGCACAGTTTTACGCACTGCGGTTGTAATTTATTTTTACTATTTTTACCAGGAAGGTCTTGAGCATGCCGGTTGGATGCCTTTATGTGAGCGTGGACGCCGTCTGAAAAAGGTGCAGTTTTATAGATTGTATCCCGGATATCACGATTTTAGTAATCGATTTTTCATTCCCAAAGATGAATGTACGCACAATTGATGGGCGTTGTGACATCGATCATCACCTAATTGTGTCCAAGCCAAACTTTGAGTCTTATCGACATTATTTCTTACATATTCTGATATTGTGCTTTGGAATAATGTGCCATTGGATGTCGCCTGGGGTACGTATGGTTGGTTTTAACGTAATATCATGTGCCGTAGCATGTGCTCGTAAATTTTGCCTGTTGTATTGTTTGTGACTATGTCTTTCGATCGTCGAGTGCCCTCTTCCGTGTTGGATCAAAAGTAAAGATTGATTGATTGATTTTAAGATTAATAACTCGTTAGACTTTCTCATTCCTGTGGAGGAGCAGCTTTTGTATTTTACTCATCGTCCAAGCAAATATATGTACTCTAGGGGCGAAAGACACAGTCTAGGCTGCCCCTTTCTTTGGTCGAAACTGCTGCTTGGCGGGGAGCTGCTCGGAGCAGCAAATTTTTGCAGATGTGCTACTCCATTGTCATACAGATCCGCGGTCAGGGTGTTTTAAACCTCAAACTCTGAACTTTGGGCGCTTAAAGAAGAGTTCATTGTCTCACTCCCACTTTACCAAACCATACTTATGTCAGGCGAGAGCGAGCCAGTTCTTCAAAGATTTCGAAAAAATGAGTCCTTGCATTTGTACTTATTTGTAAATGCCAATAAAAGCTCATATTTCGATTCTACTGTACGTACCATCTTACGGTTAGACTGATCAAGACAAGCTCATTTACCTCCCGTTCCCGACTAATTTAGGGGATGTTCCCTTGATATGTTGCGGGGTATTTTTTCTTCCTCGTTTGATTAAAAGTCTGTATAACACCACAGTTTGAGAAAGAGAGCTCTTCGATCAAACTAGGTGAATTATCCACCGAAAATCATTTACTTTCAAAGCCACGCTCAGAACATACTGTAGACCCACCATTTTTAAATCACAAGGATTGCTTCACGAACACACTCACCTCGAATATTCACCAGCATTGAAAAATCCAGAACTTTAAGAGAAGCGAGACTGCAATTCAGAACGCATGACTCACTGTTCTTATCACAAGTCGGTACTCGTGGTGCAAAATAACTACTTATTCTGATTTGCGCTCACGGCCGCAGCCAGAAGCTTGGTGATCAACCCAAGAAAGCGTGGATCGGCCTCCGCTTCCGCCCCGGCTCTTGCGTCGTTCTTATCAGCCACTGGAAAAAGGTGAGAATCACTAGAGAAGCATTTTGAAGAAAAAGAAGTGCCTCAATGGCGGCACTTTGTTTTCTTCAACTGAACCCTGACTGGAACTTTGATCTCACTGACTCAAGAAGTGCTTCCCGGCCTCGCTGGCTGTTATGGACATATTTGGCGGTCACTTTTGACTGCTCAGGTAACAAATTGACTGTAGGCATTCGTAACTGATACACCAGAAAACTCTAGCTTTTCAAAAATAACTGCGAACTGTAACCTGATCCCTTTCAGATAGCGCAACTGTAATTGTATATTTTTCGCCAAACTGTCAAATCTAGTCGACCCTGGTTGGCGTTTTGCATAGGAAAGAAAGATGCCGAAAACTAGATAAATCATTTCAGGTCGCTGGCCTTCTGTCATAGCCCAGTGCATTTAATTCCACGAGTTTGTCTTGGATTTCAAAATATTTTACGCTTGGCTGACAAAATTGCCTTCAGTTAAAATAGTAATTGCATGACTTGCCCTGAACCCGAGTCAGGTTCTGAAGGAAACGTGGTATAATAACAAACGGATGAAGTAAAATTGTAGTCGCCTCGGCTGGACTGTTTTATTCTATTTGAAAAAGATGATTTTTGCTTTCATTTTCTTCACGCTGGCTGTAAACATTTTAAAATTACCTCGATCCACCCCAAAAAATCTCGTTCTCGTTTCAGACAGCTGAATTTCCTTTTCAACAACCTAACCAGACTTGCCCAGAAAATCAAGAATGGAAAACCTGTGGCACAGCGTGCCCATTGACTTGTGAGAATTTCAGCAATCCCCCAACATTTTGCACATACCAATGTATAATTGGTTGTGCTTGCAAAGATGGTTTCGTGAAGCACCCCAATGGAAATTGCGTCGATCCGAAAGATTGTCCGTCAAGTAAGTTCCGACTAAGACTTTGATCTAAGCTGCCACAATCCGGTTTTTCAGATGCAACAATATCCAACGATCAGCCTTCCCGAAGGTGCATTAAGCCGCATGAGATCTTTGCTTCGTGCGCCAGTGCTTGCCAGCCCACCTGCAAGGTCCCAGTGCCAGGTGCATGCACTAAGCAGTGTCTGATTGGATGCGTGTGCGAGACAGGATACGTTCGGGATGATGGCGGCGATTGCATCGAGATACAGAACTGCCCAAGTAAGCACATCCTGATCAAAAGAATCTTTGGACAGGTCAAAAATTTAGATAACACACAGCCAAGTCAGAAATGCACCAAACAGGGAGAGCAATGGCATCAATGCGGCACTGCATGTGAACCGACTTGCAAGAATCCCCATCCGAGTGTGTGCAATCGAAAGTGCGTATCAGGCTGTTTCTGCGAACCTGGTTTGGTCAGGAATGATCAGGACGAATGCATCAATTCCACTGCGTGTCAAGGTGAGCCGGCATATGAGTGATAGCTTTTGCTTTTGTAAATTATATACCTTTCTTTAGTAGATTCCTCCAGCAACTGCACTGGAGCCCACGAATCGTACTCAGCATGTGGTTCGCCATGTCAGCCGAGTTGCAGTAATCAGAATCCAGGCCCTTGCGCTGCGATTTGTGTTCAAGGATGTTTCTGCGATGAAGGTTACGTCAGAGATGACCAAGGTCATTGCGTGAGTCCTAGTGAATGCGCACGCGCCAACGCCATGCACTTCTACTGGCGAGATGGTTGATACTTATGACTGAGACAGTATGCTGTACGTACCCGAATGTGACTGCCATCACACAAAGCACATATACCATATGTATAAAATATGCGAAAAATCTGTCCACTGTTGGCGGACATGGTTCTCGAACCCTCTAGCAAAGCACAATATGTGAAGAGCCTTAGTGAGCACTTAACTCACTCGACCCCTTTGAGTCCAGGCACTCTCCACATTTTCCTATATCTGCCGCTGGATAAGAGGGTATCCCATGACGATTACACCACTGGGACGTTCCCCCCCCCCCCCCCCCGTGGCTGGTTGGGGAATCGACTCGCTAACACGTGACGGCCCCCCCGCACAATTTTTCCCCTGATGTGAGGCTACGACTTGGGTTGCAAAAAGCACTAGGAGTGTGGCAGTACGCTTGTAGGATGGGGACAGTATAAAAACAAATTTCGCTGCTATAGCTTATGCGCAAGGTACGGCTGCAATCGCACTAGGCTTGGATACTTATCGTTAGTACGGCTCTAGGTAGTTACTTGGTATCACCAAAAAGTCGCTTTCGCACTAGCGCCGTTACCGAGTAACTTTTCTAGTGCGATCAACACCTGGTTTTCGTGATACCGAGTAACGGGGCGCAGGTGTCGACCCGTGCCCCGTTACTCATCGTCAGTACGGCCGAGACTCGGCCGAGATGACCAGTGCAGTCGGGCTGCCTGGTATCCGTGCCTGATAACGGGTGCCTTACAGCTTCAACGTAGCGCCATCTTCGGTCCAGTTTTGCTTTTTTCACAGTATGCTATGGCCGCAACCATCGAATGCCGCCCGCATACAGATACAATGCGAATCGCATCTAGGCACGCGCTTACTTAGTAAGTTGTAATGCGATCCAGGGGTACGTATAGCAAGTAGAGTATTTGGTACCAGTACCGAGTTCAAGTGCGACTTGACATTTTCAGGATGTATATTTGACACGCTGTCAATACGAGTGTATGTAAAAGACCAGACCAATTTTTCTTTGCTTATCAAGGCGTGGTTCAAGTCTCAAATGCAGAACCACTGAATAAGTAAAGACAGAACATATAATTATTCAGTGCATTTAGGCAGTGGGACTTCATTGCGTGCAGCTGACGTTGGTGGACCTATTTTCTCACTTACGAAACGTCTCTTTGTCTTTGTCCTTGTCCTAGGACCTGGCCCCTTCAAGGGAAACCCCTCGATTTCTGCACGGCATAATTTCTTCGCTTTGTTCAGTTGATGCTTCTTTTATGGACCTTGTAAAAACTATCTGCAAGGAAAAAATGGAATGGCCTTTGGAAAAGTTGGTGCAATCAAGCTACTTCAAAAGCCACTACCAGGAAATTTTCCAGCTGCAGAAAAGGCACAAATTTCTGCAATATTCCTCGATGTCAATATATCTGTACTAAGAATTATTACCTTCTTATTAAGAAAAACTTGTCCTAGTAAGATCTTAGCAAGAAATTGCGTATTTAGCCAGACACAACACTGTCTTACTAAGAAATAAGCAAGATAGGAAATGCGGAAAGTGCGGTCCAAAGACAAGCATTAGCCAACGTGGCAATATTGGAATGATAGAATAACTCATAGGCATCCCCAATCGGACGATAAAACAACAAAATCGAGGAGTATTTGAGGATAAGTGATGACGAATTTGAGTAGCCACAACTGGTCAACACTGGTGTCTCACAATCTAAAATGGTAGGGGTGCTCAGGCATTGTAAAGAGGACTGCATCACGGTCACGTGTGTAGAGGGAGTGTTTTAGTGTTTTAGCTTGGTTGTTTGTCCTCATAGTGAACGACAACAGACACAGCCCAAGTTGAGTAAAAATTACCATAGACATCCTCATAGTTCTGAGTTAGAATCGTTCAATATCCATCTGCCTCCTCACACTTTACGGATTTGAGATTTTGTAATTCTATCCCACAAATCAGAATAACTAGTGGAGGAGCTAGCTGAACAATAAGGTTACAGTTTCATTTCCTTTCGCATGGGAAAAGAAGCTAGACGGGCGAAAACACAGGCAACACAGAATGAGGGAGCCTGCGAAATATTTGTACCAATCAGGCCACCAACAACACATTTCAGTGGTGCGGACAAAACACAGTACCGGTATAGTTACTGCACATTATTTAAGTATATTCCATCACGTACGCTCAAAACAGAACTGATAATTTCATAATTATAGGGATATATTGATACGCATCACAAGGGCATGTTGGATTATTCATCTCTCCATAAAAACACTGGGCGAATCACTGGGAAAACTGTGCCAATATTAAGAAACACACGACTTATCCCTTCTCACGATCAGTGCAGGAAGTACTGATCCCGCCGAAGGCCACAGCCCGACTTGTCCAACGTCCTGGCCCGGCTCACCTTTTTCTAAGCTTGGCAAGAAGCTACCTAGAAGAAAAATAGGTCCACCTCGGATATTTCAGACAGATCAGATTGTGAGAATGCTGGAAGGATTTGCACCCTCCCAACATTCTCACTATTCGCAGCAAGACCCTGCCCCAAGCAAAACGGCAGAAAGAAACATAACGTCAATTGACAAAAAAGTAGTTTTCATTTTTGCGCAGTGCACGAAGGGATCGACCGCCAAATTTAGGAGCCGTAGTCTGTTGGGATCGACCGACGCCTGGACCCTTTTCTGAGTCCTTGATTTCGACGGCGATTCCACACCAGTTTTTCGTGCTGATTTTGAATCTGTGATTTAAAAAAATTTTGGTTAAGCCGTTGCTGAGATATTTCAATTAAAAGTCGCAAATCACGGGATTATGGTCAAAAGCGGTGGGGGACAGAAAACGATCGTTTTCTCAACAATCAGCGAAGAAAACTCAATTTTTAAGTGGATATTCTGAAAAAGCATAAAAAATTGACCGGGGACAGCTGAGTTTAATTCTTTCTTGGTCCCGTTCATCACCCGTATTTTAAAGATGTTTGGCACAGCTAATGAGAATGCGCGGGAAAGAGAGAAAGCGCCTCGAAAAATCGAAATCACGGTTTGGAAATCTGATTTTCCGGATCTATATACTCCAAATCATGCTGAATTTTGCCATGCAACGAAAAGTCCTCAAGCGCGTGAGCTGGCGACTAGATAGACTTCAAAGTTCCGAAAACCTAGCAACCTGATCACCCGGGATTTTCGATGGGCCTATATGAACTGAACCCTGAATAATCGCGCAAAATGCTAAATGAACAATCGAAGTTTATCCACCTTTCATTCCCAATCAACAAAAGCCAGGCCTGGGCTTATAACAAAGGTGGGTGAGCCACAGGGGCAGTCTTGGATCATAAATTGGGTGTTTTCTTCACCCGCAAATATTTTTTCATTGGGTGTTTTTTCACCTCTCTCAATGCCTGTGGAGCCAGATTCAGGCTAATGATCTCCCAGTAACTCGTTTTTACATAAATATGTCCAGCTTACGTTAACATCACTACTCATTTTTTACCTATACCTTCCCTTTTTAACGGTGCTTTTAGAGACTTCTGTGGTAGGGCTTGTGTGGGTGGGGATTTGACCATTAAAATCGTTCCACACATCACATCACGTTTTCAATGCAGTCCTGGTTTGAAAAGCGGAAAATACCAAGCCGGTTTTGTTTTGTTCAAGTTCGCCTATAATACGCCTATGTTTATTCGGCGTTTGAATCAGAGGTGACAAACACGTGATTTGAATACAAAGCTTGTCAGATATTTACAACTGACCCCATTGCGAGCCTATTTTTCGATTAAAAATGCGCAAAACACACTGCCGCACAGTCAATATAAAGCATGTGCCTCTGCTGTCTGCAACCAGTGTATTTCTATTTTTCTGGCAGAATGCGGATGATTACAATATTCGTTTTGATTTTCTGCATCGTGGTTCAGGTAAGAATATGCTGAATATCATTCCTACTGAGTGCCATAGCAAATGGTGTTCTTCTTTCAGCAGATACTCGCTCAAGAAACTAACTGCCCCGAAGGCGAGGTGTGGACGGATGGATGCACGAATTCGTGCTTAGAACAGTGTAAACGCAAAAACAACGTATTTTGCCCAATGTACTGTAAACTAGGTGGCTGCGTGTGCCCCGAAGGAGAATGCAGGAATCGTAATGGAAACTGCGTTCGTGGGCAACCAGTTGGCAAATAGGAGACAAGGGAAGACAGACGAAGTGACGGCCTGAACTATTCATCAGCGATAATCTTTGGTAATACTTGTCCTTTTTGTGAAATTCCGTGTATTTGTTCATGCATAAAGCACATGGTGATATAACTAGTTCATGCATTTATGTTTACTGGCAGCCGAAGCCTGTAGCGCACTCAACAATCAGGGGCTCCAGAGAAGAAAACAATGAAATGATCACTGCTAAAATGTCATTTTAAAAGATAATAAGAAAACTCTGAAAAACTACGCATTCAGTGAGTTCGTTCCATAACAGAGTCGTTGAAGATACACAATTCTGAGAATTAGTCAGGCAAGAGGTCAATAGGAAAAAGCAGGTTTAGGAAAGCACCTTTAGAATTTCGAGTATCGTGTTATAGCCCATTTGGGCAAAGCTAAATGGGTAGTAGACACTGGATCGGGTCAGATAGTTTCGGGTCGGGTCGGGTTAAAGTCAAGATGGGGTCAAACGGTTCAAAAATACTGCAATTTTGCAAGTTTATACGTTTAGCACTTACAGAAAACCTTTTCGCATCTGTTCGACTCCAGTATTTGCAAAATTTGCTTATGAATAAAGCAACTTTTGCAAGAATAAAAAAGGAGAAATGCAAAGCTTTATAAAAGTGCATGAAAGCCTTTCACTCTAGGTGTTATTCTGCGTAACTTCCAAGTGTCAGCCAGGTCAGATGTGACCAAATTCTCTGGGAAATTTCTGCGCGAGAGTTCATATTTCAGTAACCTCTAATTAAGAGCGCTTAGCTACTCTGATAAATGGATGGGACTAGCCATATTCTGAGCAAGACTGCAGTATGTCTCTAACAGGTCTTCTCAGGAGTACAGTCACATTTCATTCCTGAATACGAAAAAGTCCGATAATTACTTGCATAAACCTGGTCGTAAAAGCCTTGAATTTACTATGTGCACCAATACTTTGCTCATCGACTCCTTGACCATGTTACATTGCAAAACAGCTATAGCTGAGTTAAAAAGTCAGAGATACCCTTACATTTCTTCATCAGTGGAGATTTCGAGAGAAGATAGTTTCCAGAGCAATGTGACCTTTTAAGTAGTATCTCATGTAAAGACTAGATGCATACTCCATCATCAGTCAATATATATTTGCGAATTCTCAGTACAGCTTGTTTCTGGCTCCAAACTGATGCAACTACGCTTTATTATTCACGCCTATTATTCAGACTGGTTAAATCTTGCTAAAGACTATAATCTGTTTCCTTTGAGAATATGTACGCCCTCCACGTTTCGCACAGTGCCGCGTGTGCATTCCCAAAGAAAACATACTAGCGTAAAAGCATACTCATACTGTACTCATAGCTTACTCGTACCCAAACGCAAATGCGCGCTCTGGAGGTCAGAGACACGAACTCTAAACCAATGCAGCCCTAGTCGCTTTTTGACCCACTAAGGTTTTTAAATTATTTGACCATTATTTTGGGAATAGGAACATATGCTGTTTTGAAAGTATTTTACAAGGATTACTAGGGAATAACAAAAGAAGAAAATTTGGGTGCGTAAAAAAGAGTTTCTCTATCGAAATATCTTCACACAGTCACCTTTACACTGAAGTCGCCACATGCTGGGATGAATTGTGCAAAGTCGTTATCGCGAGGAACTTCATCTGTGTATAAAACATTTGAGTCAACCCGACCCGAATTTTCGGGTCAGGGACTTTCGGGTCGGGTCGGGTCGGGTTGAGGCGACCTTTAAACCCTGAGCTGATCCGGTGTCTACCGGTGTTTACTTTCAAAGCCTTTTAGTAACCTCCTTGCTCCAGGGCCTGCTTTCCCGTCTGCTGCGTCTCGTGAATCCACGTCCGCTCTCTTCATGTCTTCGCTGAGAGTTTCAAGCAGCCTGCTTCTTTGGTCTGCCGAGTGGCCATTCTTCTTTGGCCAGGACTAGTGGACACGTGTAATAAACTATTCCGGTACTTGGGCTGCGTGGCTCGATACGAACCTTACACCATAGCGCAGTTGGTTCAGTGTACACGCACGAGAACCTCACTGTTTCATCAGGCTCAGGTCAGTAATTTTTTTGAAGGGTCGGTCAAGGTCAGGGTCTGGTCAGACAGTAAAAAATCCAGGTCATTGGAACACTAGCGTACAAGGAGCACAAACAGCTGTTCGATTCCATCTGAAACGGATAATTTTTAATGGAAGTTTTCTGCGGCATGGCGCGCGATCGCTGACGTTGTCCTATAATTTAGGACATGTTTTAGGATTTAGGACGCGTCCTAAACTGATTATGAGACTTCCCCCTGGAGTCTATGCTGCACTGAGATATCAATGATAATATGACCTGATTTTCATATACTAGTACATGCTTTATATGCTACATGGTAAGGCCTCCCACGATCCTGCACAGGGACGAAGCCTGCCAAATTCTATTTGCGCGTGCTGCGGAGTGATCATGATTCCCATTTTATGATGTTTTGCTCGGGAATGTACTCGTAGAGGTGCACACGTATAGTATACCCACTACTGTTGCTGCCAGCGATCACCGTAAACATGGATGATGGCTATTGGGGGTAGTTTTTCAGTTTTTTTATGAAACCCACCTTGTTGCATCTGTGTTGCTTTTATGCACATTTCGCAATGATGATTCACGAGTAATTTACACTACCCTGGTCAGTGACGTGTGACCGACGGTTGTTATTATTACACATTTGAACACTTGCATTGATCGATCTGTGCTCATTATCATACTTGTATGTCGTTCCATAAAAAGATGTTTGCTTGCTACTTTTGTTCATTTCAAACATGAATGCCGGATGCAAAAAATTTCCACCAAACTAGATTTTCTGATTTTGTACATATGGTATACAGTATAATGCTCAGCGACATTGCTCGGTCTAGTCTCGACCGTTTTGGCGTTAGATGAGTGGACGACAATCTGGCAAAACTGATCGGCGATATTTTTAAATCTTTGCAGATATGAAAACAAAAATTTATCCAGCCTTGCTATCAATCGTCTTGTTTCTGCTTCACGTTCTTGTGGTCAGTTTGCAAGTATGTTCTGTATGTTTCGTTTCCGTGAACGGAAATAACGATTGTCAAAGCACAAATTCTTGCCCCTGTAAGTCAGAGTCAAAACTCCATGATATTTTCTCATTTAGTTTTTAATGCAATATTGCTGATGTTTAAGAAATGTCTTTTCAGACCTCGGCAGTTTCCCTCTTCCTGGCGAACTGTAAGGGTATGTAGTGTGGATACTAAATGTTAGTCGAGAAGGTTACACGGATAGAAAGGCCAGTGAGAGAATATGTAAGAAGGTCGCGAGCAGGTCATAGCCAACAGGAAAGGTTAGGCGTCGGGAATGCAAATGAGAGCTAGAGGTGATTGAGTGTGTTAGTAGGAAGTGTTGGTAGGAAGCGTATCTATCGGCAGTGTGTGGATGAGGAGTAAATGAAAGGCGGTCGCTATCTTGTTGGCTTGCACCTCTTACAAGTGGCGAGCTTGGCTGCTTGAGCTGGCGAACCGTAAGCAGTCTTTATCGGAAGAATTCAAAGCGGTAGAGGAGAGAGCGAAAATCGAAGCAAGAGACGATAGCTGTACAAGGAATTTGAGGTCGAAAAATTCCCCCGCGACTGCGAGTTCGTCTATTGGTGGAACCACACACTCACCAGTGACAGCGAAACCTGCGGTGCTCAAGGAGGAAGCGGAAAAGCGAAGATTGCGACGGGAAACCACCAATATGCCAATCACGGAAGAAGATATTGCTCGGCTGGCAGCCGAGGTGCAACGGACAACGCTTACGATGGTGCAGGCAGCACTCACATCCTACGGGGACCAACAGCCAGTCCAACACGGCCCGCAAGTGGAACCATTCTCTGGCCACGTGGACCAGAATTTTAGCCGCTGGTGGAAAGATTTTGAAAAAGTAGCAATTTTGGCGGGCTGTAATAGTGACGCCAGGAAGATCGTTTTACTGGGCACGCTGGTGCGAGGAGCGGCGAAGCACCTATATGAAACCATCGAGAATCGTGCAGCGCCCCCAACGACGGTGGCAGAATGGAGAGCCGAGTTTGCACAGACATTTCCTGACAACCGGAACGTCGACGCGTATGTGGAGCAATTTGCTTCACGCGTCCAGCGTGCAGGTGAATCCGCTTTAGAGTTTGCGACAGCCCTCCGGCAGATGGCAGCACGTGCCTTTCTCATGACTCATGACCAAAGGGAGAACCATATTAAAGTCCACTATTTGGCCCATCTCAAACCATCCATACGACGGTGGGTTCAGTCGGCGAACAAGACCACGCTGGATGAATTCGTGGGCGAGGCCATCAAACAGGAGATCCGCGACCAGCAAGAACAAGATGAAAAGCAGGTAGCGGCGGCGGCGACACGGTCAGAGACTGTGGCAGTCAGGGGCAAGGAGAGTCAAGGCAAAGGGTCCGTAAGTACAGTTACATCATTCACAAAGGCATGCTATAACTGTGGTAGGAAGCGTATCTATCGGCAGTGTGTGGATGAGGAGTAAATGAAAGGCGGTCGCTATCTTGTTGGCTTGCACCTCTTACAAGAATGCGGATGCATGTCCGGGAATGATGCGGCATTCGGCGCATCTGCCATCGCTTGTCGATTTACGCGAGACGCACAACCGTCGACTGCTTGTCCTGGGGGATCGTTTTGCCACTGCGGCATCTGTTGTACTTATCCAGTCGTGGCTAACTCCTAAATTGTAAGGTACGATACGAAACATGGCCACACCACCCTCAAAGACATTGTGGTTACTGGGTGACGATAAGTTGAGTGACTGGAGTTCAAGGCTGTCTGATTTGTAGTGTCTTAATGTCTTGTAATTGGATCTTACAAAGCTAACTAGCCTAATTACTTTTAAAAATTTTGGCCGCCTTTAGGTTTTCAATTATGTCGAAAGGCTGACGATGAGATCTTTTGAAATATTGTCGTAGCGTACATTTATTACCGCCCGTGTGATCACGGTTCAGATAATCGTACGTACGTCAGGTAGTAGTATCGCTTCTATAAGGTAAAATCACGTGAAGCACTCTTGTGCCGTTTGTCCCATAAGAAAGCTCGTGCCACCACGCGCGGCGTTTTCATCGATATAGAATATGAAGGCATTGGTTTACATGATTAGCGATTCAGGGAAGTCAATTGACATTCTTTCAGTTTCTGAACTTAAATTTTCCAGAATATAAAATCTGGGTTATTCAAAAGCTGCTGCTGCTGAACTACGGCTTTTACACCGCTGTGTGTTTAAAAAGCATGCAACGTTAAATTTTCGTAGGTTAGATATTATACTATAGTTTACTTAGGGTTGGATATGAGGCACGTGTTTTGAGGAGGTTGACACTGTTGACCTCCTGAAACAGGAATGAAATGACACAGGAATCAAATGAAATTGGCTCAGATTAGAATCAAGAAGTACAATAGAAACACAAATTGTAGAGGCATCAGACTTATCACATTGGATACATAAAATTCCGTTTTCTGGGTCACTATCGAGCTACTCTGCCTATATAGAAGGCGAGCGATCGGTTGTCGATGCGCTACAAAACGCTACAAAAGATAAAATAAATTAAACTACCCCAGGTTAATCAAGCTGCTGGAATGCGGCGTGTCAAGGCTGAATCCATGTCAAGCAACGTGCGAAAACATGCACCCATGTTGCCCATGCTCTAGCATGGGAAGGGTGTCATGGCGATGACTGGTGTTGGAGTCTGACAGCAAATGCGCCTCGTTGCAATTTTACACGTATCTGGTCTGGTGACGCCATACAATTTGTTACTGTGTATCGTTGTTTCGGAAATTGTTTTTAGAATACGCGTTTCCGAAAAATCTATCCTTTCACGCGCCTCGCGAATTTGGTTCTTGTTCGCAACTAGAAGCTTTTAAACCAGATTATTGCTGTCAGCTTCGAGCGGTGAGCGGCACTACATACTATAAAAGTTTACCTGACAACGACAGCAGTCATAGCCGTTCAGTCTGGCAATAAAAAGGTATTAGACAACAACTCGAGGGAGGGCGTTCCCCTAACCTTTTTCCTAACCAAACATAACGCGACACCAGAAGGTTTGATATTTGGATGTGGACGCCCAATATTTCTAATTCTATGCGAAGAAACATGCCAATCGTTTTCATAAAAGTTTCGTCGAACCTTATATGAATCATCAACAGAATTCCATTCGGAGCACGGTTTAGGAGCACATATAAAGACGGGTAGGTGCTGCTGTCAACATTGAGTTGTGTGCTTACAAAAGACTTTGCGGAGAAAACAAGCGCACTCCCTGAATTTCTGTTTTTACTTGAGATGCCTTTGTCATTATTTGGAATCATCTTTTTTCTCGCTCTTTTCGTATTCCCTGCATTCCCAATAAAAGCACCAGTCTGCAATAATCATTGCGGCCCAGCCCCTGAAAACGAATTTGTGAAAATCGTCGTTAAGAATCAGAGTAGCAGCAATGACTTCGAAGCACAATCCCCATATTTGAGCCAGCTGACAATCAGTTTGGCCATGCGTAATTTGGTCGTCACCACAAAAGGCACATCACAACCGTTCACATTCACGACGAAATTTTTTGTCCCGTTTGGTGATTTTGTAACGAGTATCAATGGCGTGACGCCAGATCAAGACCAATTTTGGAAATTGAAAGTCAATGGAGCTGATTCTCAATGTGGGATCGATACATATATTTTGGACAGTGACGATCAAGTAGAGTGGTCATTGGAAACCGTAAATCATGGTCATTAGAACTCTGAGCCATCTTGTGTTGCCAGGTTCGAGTCGGAGTGAGGGTATACTTCGTAGTTATCCAGCTGTAAGCATATTCATTCTAGTATTGCGTGGGAAAAGCAGCAATTTATATATGATTATCGGCAGAATAAAGAAGTTGAAGTAATTTTTATCCTAGCAAGATTGACTACGAACCTTTTAGTAAACAAACCACACTACTGTAGGTTTCTTCTGGTACCTCTTCGAAATGTAATAAAGTACAGCAATTGGTCACACCTTTGCGAGAAAATCCTCCAAGAAATTGTGATGTCGAAATATTTTATTAAAGTCTGTATTCTGGACCGTTTTTCATCCACTAGGACGAACACAGGGATGTTTTCTTTCATTTTTCAGAAGTCTACCCGCTTTGTCGGCACTAGTGACCAACATGTATAATCACGGCCTCGTCAGATGATGACACAGCAGCTTTACTCTCTATCCGTATTGTCTGAACAATAGTTTCTGGTTTCATCATTCAATGGCGTGTGGGCTGCACCCTGCCATCTTTCAATGTGGCCTCCGTCTCTCTACTTGGAGTAGGTACTTCGATAGTGTCGGGTGGATGACTCACCCACGACCTGGCGTCGCAGCTTACGATTAGTGAAGGGTGCGTGTTAAAGAACATACAGATAAACAGCCTGATAATTGTGCCAATTATTATTTGTGTAGTACCCACATCAAATAGCTAGCTAATATCAAGGGCCTAGCTTCTAGGCAGCGTCAAAGAGCACACGAGCTACAGTATATCATGGAGCCAGAGCATCCATCGTGTGTGACCATGGTGCGCGAATGTGGACAAAGCAAAAACTGAAAAGGCCAGCGATAAACAATGGCATCTGTGCGTGCACTGTGCTAAGTGCACGTGGCGTGACTGGGTTTATTTTACTGATCGATTTGAATGCGCCATCCCCCGCGGTTGCCATTTGCGCCTTACTAGCCTCATTGTTTTCTGTCTTGTGCAGACAATGGCAACAGGGTAGACTGGCCGTGCGAATATCACTATTCGACCACAACAGGGCGATCATATTCGAAAATAAATCCAGTGTAGAAAAAACACCACCGTAAGCCGTAAATCTGGCTGATGCCTCCGAGTGATTATCATAAACACCAGCCATTGTACGCAGGATCTTGGAGATCAGTGCGAAACTACAGTGGGCCACTACCAGATTGCGTAACATGGGCATCAATTTTAGTTGACGTTTCAAAGATACCATGGCCGCGTTTGAATTGCTGGACGAGCGAAGTGCACGAATTCTGTATTGCACGAAAACGATCAGAATAATATAACAGATTAGGATCATGATCAACAGCGCCAGATCGATATTCTGAGTGTAAAGATTGAAAGCTTCGCTTGGTGCACTGTACGAATTTGTGCACGAGACCACTAGATCCAATGCGATATTGGCGTATGAAAATGGCAATTTGATCATGATGCCCGCCAGAAACAAGCCACTGCACACAACCATTGCTTGCTTGATCGTAAGCATGCGATATAGAGAAGTAGCAATTATGGCCAGGGCCCTGTCCAAAACGAGGACCAGCAGCAACATCATTTCTAGAGTGAGCCCGATCAAGAGCCAGAAGTGGATGGCGTGGCACGACAGACGGGTCAGGTTGGACGGTGCCACTTTGGTCTGACGTAGCATTCTGTACAGTGCCATGACCAGGAATTGAAGACACAGCAATGTACGGCATGCTGTCAGTGTGCCCACAATGACGAAGAAACGGGTGCGTAATTTCTTGCTACGAACGATTCCAATAACGATCAGCACATTGCCCATGGTCGACACGACACCACATAGGAATGCGTAAAAAATAGTCAAGTGGATCCAAAGTTCGACTGCTGTAATGTTGCCTTTGACACGGGTGCTTGTGTTGTTGGCCATGACCAGCCCATACGTAGAGTGAGCTGTCAGAAGCGCAGTCTTCTTATTCCGTTTGGGCCAGACAAGCTTATAAATCCTGGGCCAATGTACAAGCTGTTGGCTTACTTCGTGGGAATTAAGGTTTATAAGAAAAAGACGCCACAGACTTCTTTCCGAAAAGTAACTATTTATAGCGTAGAGGTCATTCTTTCGAAATAAATTAATGCTTGCCCGGGTTTTGAAAATACAAAGACAAGCTCTATGTTTTCAGCTGCTAAGATTACACGAAAAAGGTTATAGTACAAACCATTGTGCGGTGTTCGCAGCTGAAACTAAGTTAGCAGAATATGTGCGTGAACTATCTGCCATCTGTGCTGTAGAATATTTCTTAGGGTGTGTAACATGAGCGTTGAACGCGACAACTTGTTGGAACACAGACGATATTCCTACGGTTTGCAATTATGTTTCGTGGAAAAGCTTGAAAATGAGATAGAAAAGAGGGCTTCTTCACGGGGAATACATCGAGCTTCTATTCACGCCAGAGAAATACGGTACACGCCGATTCAAGCTTTGGTGAAAACGCATGTAACTTTTCTTCCGGTAAAATCAGCAGAGCGCACTGACAGTTCGCTCGGGCTTCACGAATCAGCTTGGTAATATTTTCTACGCGAAAATCAGGCCCTTTTATATATTAGTTAGATTGCAGCAGTCCGCCGTCCGCCGGGCGAGAATCAAAACTAAACACTAGCGATGATGACGCCAAGATCACGCGCTATCACAAAAGTCTTGACTCGTTTTGCGCAAGACAACCCGTTGACGTTCAGCCTGCATCGTATAAAAATGCTCTCATGCGACAGAATAAGCAATTACCGGAATAAGCAATTCTAATAAATGTAGAGTAAGTCGTAAATGCGCAGAAGCGGCGGCGCTGTGATGGGGCCTTTATGCAAGACAGTCACTTTGACAGGGACAATTAGAGATTGCGACGGTGCTCCCGGCTTTTAAATGACGGCTCTCAACCGCCGAGTATTTCTGATCAAAGTGTCTGATCGTGAGCAATGGCCAGAAGAGGAGAAACTCAAAAGTCTGATTAATACTGAATAAAAAAATCCTCGGTTCTGATGATTTGTACGAAAATTGTGAGCCTCCCGCGTAACTTCTGCTTTTTCCTTTTATGCTGTTCTGTTCCTGCCTTGTGCTCTTACGCCATGTGCTGATGAAGTCACGTTGTTGCTTCGAAGATGTTCGCATTGATCTGAAAATTGTTGTTGTGCCTTGTTGAGTAAGGCACAAGTTACTGTATATGTCCTTTTTCGTTCATGACCATCGCTGCTCTAACAATTCATTGGCCAAGAAACTTGTTGATGGTACAAAAGATAAGGAACACGATCATCATCGCAGAGATACTGCAACTGACTGAGAAACGCAAGTGGGAAAATCTGTTTGACTTCTAACTTTCCTGTTATGCAAAAATTATGCAAAACGAATTTGGGAATGGCTTTTGAAAATGGAATGGATAGGCGCTAGGCTGTTAGTGAGTCTACTGTACTCAAATAAACACGCCCTCCACGTTACAGCATAGGCTGCGCGTACATTCCCAAATAAAACAGATAGTAGTTATCGCAACTACGATTCACCCTCTCCTTGGAAACCCGCCAAAAACAAAATTTTTGTTCCATAATGAGCCATCCCAAATTTTGTTGCTCTCAATGGCTAGTTTACAGCCGCAGCGACTGACGTCGTTGTTACTAATACTCATCCAAACACGCATATTGAGCAATCAGTGAATCAGTGCTCATTGTCACATTTATATGTCGCTCTATAAAAAATGACTTCATGCCACTATTGTTCATTTCAAAAGTAAATGCCGAATGCAAAGCTTTTCACCAATACTGATCCTTCTCCACCCACTGTACAGTACATGATGTATATGTGCAGCATAATGCTTTTGCGGCATTGCTAGTTTTGGCGTTGGATGAGCGGACGACAACTTAGCACACTGCGCTGTTAAAATGAAAACGAAAATATATCCAGTCTTGTTTTCAATCATCTTTCTCGCTCACATTGCTGTGGTCATTTCGACTATTCTTCCTGACAAAAACTTACAAGCACTCGACTGGCGAAGCGGAAATCCTTGCCCCTGTAAGTCAGAGTAAAATCTCCGTAATATGTTTTTCTTTTTTTACGCTTCTTCATGCAAGTAGCAGATGTTTGAAAATGCTTTTAAGACATGGGCTGTTTCCCAATTCCTGGCGCCCGATGCGGGACCATGTCCGTGCTCCCCGTATTTGCCACCAATTGTCGAGCTGAACATTTCCCGACTGGCTGTCCCGGCGGAACTTATTGTTACCGCGGCATCTGTTGTACTTGTTAGGTCATTGGCATGGAGTATCAGCTGGTGACAAAACTTGGTTAATCGACATTGTTACTGTGTGACCTTGAGTGTTTTAGTGCAAGGTGGTCCCACCTGGCCGCGGTATGCAGGATTACTGCTTTGAACTGCTACTGTTGCATTTTAGTATTCAATTAGTTCACGTACAGTAGTCAAGTCTGATGACCACACACTTTAATACATCCTGGTATGCGTACCCAGTGGGGTGGATGGGATATGCCGCAACTGATGGTTTTGAGAAAACATTTCGAATAAAAAATTCTCATGCAAATCTTACACTGTCTCAGCAAACATTCTCATACACTGTCTCACATATGATTTTAGCATATCAGCGGAAAAGGTAGAGCAAATATATTTACAAAATTTTTCCTCTGCATCAGCAAAAACTTCGAATTCAGCGCCGCTCAAATATTTGAAATATCGCTAAACCAGAAACTTGGTTTTTTGCTGCTCAAAAAGCTTGAAAATTAAATAGTGAAAAATCAGCGGTTACAGAGATCTGCTGCCCGCGTGTCAAAATCAAATGTATCTACCTGAAATTCGGCTTTCTCTGAAGATTCGTTTAAAAAGGGTACGGACGGATCTGACAAGGAAAGCTACCAAACTGTTAAGTTTTTCCCAGTGTCAAGACAGGTGTCAAAATGAAGGTTGTAACTACGGAAAACGATGTCAAAATTTTGACTGCCGCACGAGGTTCTGGTCAAGAGCGGCAGGTGGTCAAAGTGACTGATCAATTTTGAGTTTTTCTTTTTATTTCGAGATATCTTTACGTAGGCTGCCTGGACTGGATGCACAAATATGTACTATGTCAGACCGCAACATGCAATTTAAGCAGCCTGAAGATAGTGAAGATATCTTGAAATAATAATATAAAAAATTCAAAATTGACCGGCCTCCTTGACCACCTGCCACTCTTGACCAGAACCTCGTTCACGCCCTCCGCACTCCGCACAGTGCCGCGTGTATATATTTCCAAAGAAAACAGGTAGTACACCGCAAGCTAACTACAGCACTGTGAATGCTAGCGATCACCATAGAAATAGATGATGGCTAGTCAGGAAACTTTTTCGTTTCTTGATGAAACCCATGATATCTGCGAGAATGTGCTCTTTGTAATAACATTTCGCACTGATGACTCACGATTAGTTTAAATTATGGCGACAAATGACGTACAGGATGACTAATGGTTGTTATTAGCTACTGTACGTCAAGACTCGTTCGTACTGAGCACTCATCGTCAGTGATCATTATCACACTTGTACGAGTCGTGTATGTCGTTCCATAAAAAGAAATGCCGAATGCAAAAAACTTTTGCCGAAATTGATTCTACAATACTGTATACTGCACATGACAATCGTATATCATGCTCATGCGGCATTGCTCGGCATTAGTCGTGGTCGAGTTTCAGCGTTACTGTAGATGAGGCCCCGAAAATCTGACGTAACTGTTTTTTAATGTTGTAGCAATGGAAGCTAAAATTTATCCAGCCTTGCACCCAAACCATCTGCTTTGTTTCACGTTCTTGTGCAGTCCGGCTAGTTTCATTGGAGATATCTACCGAGCATCTAAAAAGGTCGATTGTCCGAGCAAAAATCCTTGCTGCTCGAAGTCGGGAAGACATCTATGATATTTTCTCATTTACTATTTTTCCAGGCGAGTTTGTTGATGTTAAAAATGTTTTTAAGAGAATAGCGTCTTGCGTCTTTCTATTGTCAGTAGCGGGTACATGGCAGTCGGCCCGAGACCAGCAGATCTGCTGCCGTTTGTCAAGTGTGTGTCCTGAGGGGTCACATTGGTTTTGCGGCATCTGCTGTACTAATCCGGTCATTGGGTATTCCTAAAGTATGACCTGCGGTAACCAAACCCAGTCGTACCACCGTCACTGACATGTGACTGTGCGACTAGGAGTGTTTGAGTGCAAGGTGGTCTGGCTTCCATTGTTGCCAGTATACTGTGTTACTGTCTTTCGGTCTTTTGGTGACAGAACGGAACACGGCTGATTTTTTCCAGTCGTTCACTGCGCGCTTATTTACTGTATCATCGTACAAAAGGCACAGAGCAGATGAAGAGAATGAAAAGTGAATGGGGAAAGAAACCTTTGAAGCAGAGAGAACGTTAGAATGCACTTGTGGAAAACGGGATCGCTTCAGGAGAAGCCGTGAGAATGGTTACTGCTCTTGAGTGGAAAGGTGATGTGATAATTCGATCAGAAGAAGTCGGCGAGAGTCGCGACATCATATGCCGGTTTACGGCGCAGAGGCGCAGATTATGGATTATGGAAGCCTTACCATTGTACTTAGCAGGGAAGCCTCAGCGAAGTGGCGCGAGCTTACTACGATGGATGTAGCAGTGTGGCGAGAAAGTGATAGGTGAGAAAAAGTCTGTTGCCTGACTTATGAATTCTACTCGCATTCGTGTACTCTTATCGGAAATCTTGTAGTCCACTTTTTCATGTACACAAAATGGTTAGAGCGATACTGTTAGTACAAATAAGCTCAAGAACTGAAAAGTATAAAATAATTCATACAATCTGCAGTTTAAAAAATGCCACGGGATGCGATTTAGACGCCGGAAATCGATAGAAATTGGAAAAACATGCGCTTGAGAAGAGAATGGAAGCTGAAGATACATGTTTCTGGAGTGGCGCGAGCTCGCTGCGATGTAGATGTAGCAGTTTGGGTTGAGAAAATGATTGGTGAGAAAAGCTGTGGCTATTTGTAACAACTATTCGCATGTTTTGAGCGTGCTGTCGAGCTTATTGTCAGTAGGCTAACAGCAGGAAGGTCCAGGAACGTGCGAACCTTTCGATAAAACCATGATAAATATCAAAGGCTAAAGTTCGACTCACGCATGGCAAAACATGAACCCCAGGCGCGCTTTAGAATTCAAACAAAAAGAAACACACGATTTTTCCGCAGTGCCTCGAGTAGGAATTGCATTATCGGCATAAAAGATTCACGCAGCGGTGACACATTTGTCTAATGAGACAAAACATTTGTGTTCTCTTAAAAGAAGACGTACTGCTTGTTTCTAAAATATAGCTATATAAGACGTAGTTCAGGCCATATAAGTTCATTTTCGGCTGATGTTGAGACTCAATGCGCAATGTCGTGGCAGCCACCTTGCGAGGATCTCTTGCCGACTGTAAAGGGAAAATAAGGAGATCATAGTTTCGATCTCGATGTCCACTGAAGAATGACCACTAATGGAACGATGGTCAAACTCTATCAAGCGGTGTGTCAGAGGTAGAAAGAAAACGCAATATTTGGGACAAAGCTGACTTGAAATCAAGATGCTGTGACTTTGACATGGTTAGATTGCTTAAGGATGAGCGCTGCTTTTATAGTGCCCCTAGTTTATGGTTGTTAATATACGGTTTATGGTGCTGGTTACTGCGAGTCATCCATCGTATTAGTGTTTTGATCATTTAGATGGCGCAGTCGCGGTTCGGCTTTTGTAATTTGGAACGTGAACTCGTTCTTTGAGATTAAAACGTATACTTTGTGTGAAATCACACTGTACTGTGATTGCCTGTCTAAAATTATGCACTGCTGGGCATGCAATCTCTTGCGGCTCTGTGCTCGATTGTGTCTAGCTATCCACTGCCCCGCTGCAGTATCCGCGGCTAACTAAAATATTGCGATCCCGCAATAAATGTCCTGGTGTATTTCTCTTCCATCTGAACCTCACGTGCCTCAATTCTTGCATCTACTGAAACCACACATTTTTCGAAATTTGGATTTTTCCTGGCAGTAATCTTGCAATCGTGCATTCCACCTGAAGGCCCTTGACCGCAACTGGCCTAACGTGTGAGCCCAAGCCCTTGTTTAGCAAATAACTAAAACTGAATGCCTTATTATTAGCGCTCGTTCTAGAATAGGGCTATTCAGCAAGTGAGATTAAAGCAGTCCCTGAAAATTCTTCTTGCGCTTTTGCAGCACATGTACAGTACGACGTAAAATGAAGAAATCAACAGACTCACCGACGTGACACAATAGCTTTTAAAAATTCAGAACACATCAAATCAAGTCTCGTCTCGTTGGTTAGACCATACGGAACTTGTTGCAAAAACTAGCGACAAGCACATATAGCAGAGGCTAAATATAAGCACACGTAAGCCCTTTTGTATGAGTATTTCTTTGAACCCGTGAACCCGTAGATAGCTAGAAAAAACGTTGTGTTCGGGCGTGCTGCACTGTAATCGTACAGTAGATATACTTCCAGTCATACTGTTACGGTAAGCTGGTGGGTGGAGCCAAACAGAAAAAACAATATGGCTGCCAGCGATTCCTGTAACCATTAATAAAGCAAGGCTGGCCAGAAAATTTGTGTTTATCGCCTCTCATATATTCGTGCAACTTTTGTATGACCGGTTTCACATTCAGACTTCACAATTATCAATATTACGACTACTGACGAGTGACCAACATCCATGTTATTATTACACAAGCAAACAATTCATTGAGCAGCCACTGTTCATTACCACAATGATGTTGATTCGTTAAAAACCTGTTTGATTGCCATTATTCTTTATTTCCAAGACTAATGTCGACCTAAATCGAAACCCCATACAAAGTTCATTCTTCTGTGCTAATGCTTACTGCACTGCATATACAGTACATTATTATAATCTGGGTTGGCCTGCGTCAGTCCTGATCATTTTGGCGTTAGCGGTGTGGCCGACAACCTGACAGCTTTTTTTAGGTAGCCGAAATGAAAGCAAAAATATACCTGGCCCTATTTCTAATCACTTTGTTCCTACCTTTCGTTCTTGCGGCCAGCCTAAGTACTCGTAGTTTCAGCGGAGCGAACTTCCAACCGATGGAGAAATCTCGTTGCGCAAGCAAAAATCCTTGCCCCTGTAAGTCAGTATAACAACATATTCCCTGATTCCTTCCTTACCTCATCATCAGCTCAACCCGCCCCCCCCCCAGGCCATGAAAAATTCAGCTTAAATCTGTCATTTATAATTGATGCAGCAAACGACGTAGGAGCTCATCAATCCGCTTACAAATCCCTTCCCTGAGGCATAGGACCAATGCATGATCTCCTTTTAGACTTTGGAAGTTTCACAATTTCTGGCACCAATTGCGGCTACATGCCTGACAATGGGCCTTCTGCGAGTGTATCAGCCAGTGCCTATGGACTGCAAGCCGCAGGTTTCTCGGCTGGGATATTCAACGAGCTTCGCTGTCCTAAGGGATCGTATTGTTATTGCGGCACCTGTTGTACTGATCCTGTCCTTAGAAACTACGCGTACAAAAAACCACGTCAATCCACCGTCAATGACACTGTTGCTACGTGACGATGTGCGAAAGCGCAAGGTGGCTCCGCAATGTGGTGCGCAGTATGTTACTGTGTATTGGACGCTGTATTTTCAGTACGGTTCAAATCTCGAAGAATAAATGTAATCGTACAGTGCACCCCCACAGTAATATGTACCTGCTATGTTTCCCTGGGCACCAAACTCTGCAGGAAGGGCCTTCCTGCCCCCATGGTAGCGAAAATGCTACCAAAAGCTTCCACAATGGATGCCTTTGAAATTACCTCTATAATGGCGGAGAAGCTAGCAGTAGAGGTCTAATTTCCGCGAAGTTCCCGATTGATGCGAGGAAGCGGCGCCTTACGCGATGTTCGAGAATGAAACATCTTACCGTTCCACGTGAAATGTGATTCAGTCTGATTTTTTAAAATTTTAGTTGCCAATGATTATTTTGAAAATATCAAAATGCGCAGAAATAAATGAGGCGCCATGCTAAAGAGACCAAAATATCCGATATCCAGCACAACATTTCACAAGATCAACATCGGTTTGCAGCGCTTCGATGGCGGGCTTGTGAGAAAATGCGAATGGAAGGTTGAAAGAGGGGTGAACTCTTGTCCTCGGTGAACCACGTAGCTGGACTCATCGACTCGTGCACTTTACCCGCATGGTGATAAAGGCGCAATTGCTAGGAGTATGTGCCTTTGATTCACTTATTGCGAGTCTTTCCCCGCGTTAGAACATTATCGCTGCACTTTGCTATCGCTACTACCGCTACATTTGAGGAGTCGGTCAAGGTCGAGGTCAGGTCAGAAAACTTTTGGGGGTCCAGTCAAGATCAGATCAGGTCGGAGGTGAAAAACCCCTGGTCTTTCAAACGTGTGCCGTCGAGGTCTTCGATTACGGCAAATCTCATAAACTGAATTCCCCCCTCCCCCCGCCGACCAGCTACAAACTCGTGCTAACGAATAAGGCTGAAGCCAAGTGGAAAAGTGGTTCTTTTGGGTTTGCTTCGAAGGAAGGTCAACCTTCACAGCCTAAAACCACCCCGTCTAAAAACCAAACCAAACCCTAAAGCTTAAAAGAATGTGTTAGGTTTTGGGACTGGATGTCAGACCTGGCCGCTGATCCGTTTGCCATTTCCTGCCATGCCATTCACTCTATGCCTCAATCGGATATTCTGAACCCACAGCCAACTTAGCTGTGCTGTAATTGTCTTAGTGATTTCTTAAGATTAGTGAATCACCTGTCCAAATGTGGTGTTTTGGTCAGGTCGAAGCAGAGAAATCCTGGAAAATATCTTCCTTGCCCAGAGCTTTCTGACAGCTCAACTGAAATTCGTTTCGCTTCGTTTTCTTTACAACGCTCTCTGTCACTGTTACTGAAGCAATAATTCCTGGGCCGCTCTTGACGGTTTCTACAACATTCGTTTTTATAATTCTATAATAATATAATTTTATAAGTGGTACCTTTGTGCGAATATTAAAGCAGATTTTAAGGCTTCTTGAGACGTCCGTGATATCACTCCCCGATACCCTTACCTATTTGTCATTTTTCAAAAAAACGATGCTGGTAAATGGACAAGACTGTGTCTGTCAAGGAATAAACTGCCGATAAGTCCATAAAGATCTGTAATTTAAGCTGTCAAACAAATACTGCATATTATACACTACTGTGTAGTATAGTTTTAAGGAAACATTTTAATGCCAGCGCTGCCTGAACTTTCTGTTCCGCCTCCGCACAAGAAAACTTTAAATGGTACTGTCGCGAAATGCGCGATTGATACGAGGAAGCAGCGCCTCGCCAACTGCACAACGCCCGAGAATGGAACACGTTACACCTCTAAATGATATGTGATTTGGTCTCGTTCATGCTAGGTGGGCGTTTTCTCTGTTGACCTGAACGGTCTGTTCCTTCTGTTTCTCTTGATTACTGTAAAGCACCAGACTCGAAGCATTGTCGCCTCTCTCCATATTTATATCTCGCGACAGGTACTATTTTTGTGCTTGGCTGTGCTCGAAGGCTTTTCAAGTTTATTAGTCCGAGCGTACGCTCCCTTAATCGAATCAGTCCTCAGGCTTTGCTAATTTGCTTTTTAACGGTCAAAACTGTTGACCGTAAAACCATTAGACTGTGGACTGAAAAAGGACCTACTGGCGGGTGATGACACGTTTTCTACTAATGATCAGCGTTATCGCACTTCCTGAACCATCGAGAAGGAGGTGGCTGATGCTCTTGTGTCTAATTGGTCACGATGTCACGCTCACAGTTATTGGGTTTGTCTAACCAGTCACGATGTTTTGAAACTGCCCTCATCAGTTTTGTGTCTTTATGGCATATGAAACTAAGCCAAGCATTCCAGCAGGGAAGGCACTGCCAAATAGTAGACACTGCCTTATCACGAACTGTCGACACCCTTTGTTCTGAGGCTATTTGAGATTGCTGTCGAGGGCAGTAGGCTAACAGCAGGAAGGTGCAGGAACATGCGAGCTATGTGACCTTCTGATAAAAGCCTGATCAACATCAAAGGCTAAAGTTCAACTTACACATGGCAACAAGAACCCAGGGCGCTTTTATAATTCCAACAAAACAGCTACACGCGACTTTCACGCAGCGCATCGAGCAAGAATTTTCAGCGTGATTAGCATTGAAAGGTTCGCGCAGCGGTGACGCATTTGTCATGAGACAAAATATTTTTGTTCTGTTTAAAGAAAAGACATTAATTGTTTCTAAAATTGCTTTTAAAGACTAGCTTATGGCAAGTAAGCTCACATCGGCTGATATCTTGTCGCAATGTCGTGGCAACCACCTTGCGAGGATCTCTTGTCCACTGTAGTGATGACAAGAGAAAATTTGGAAATCATGGTTTCTATCTCAACGTTCAGTGAGGAGCGACTGATGATGGAGCGGATGGTGACGCTCGATCAAGGGATGCGTCACAGGCGGAATGAAAAAGCGATATTTGGGACAAAAATGACATGAAATCAAGATACCATACCCTTGACTTGACGGTGAGATCGCATGAAGAAAATATGTGCTGTTCATTTTATGGTGTTCCTAGGTTACGGTTATTTGTCGTCATTATTTGACTCTACTGCTAGTCACGATGTACAGTATACTTTATGTGTTTATTATCAATTTGGCTTAGTCTTTTCGATTCGGTTTTGTCATAATGATGCAATGAGGGACTGTAGACCAGTGTTCTTTGAGGGTGCCGTTCAGTTGCTTTTGTGCCACAATTGAAGTTTAGCTTAAAATCTCTGTCCGAGGCTTTTTTTCTTGTGCTGTCTCTCACGACAGGCGCTCAGTTACAGGCTGTACGACTCGCAATTGGGAAAATCATTTTGTGAGTAATGTGCATAGTAACTGTGTAAGTAAACTTTCGCTTCTCACGACTCGTCTGCGTCGCTTCGGGAACAGAGTCAAAGAAACTCCGCCAGCGCTCTGCGTCGCTGTAGTGGAGCATCCTCATGATTCCCGGCTTTATAAGATACCAGCAATGGAATAAAATAGCTCAACATTCCCATATCAGAAACCTAAAGTGTCATAGTCTTCGTTGGTTCAGCCTTCCTTAGCTTATCTCTGCGGTAAAGCATCTTGCGGAAACTATGCATTATCAGTGAAGTTCTGCGTGAACACAAATCTTTTCCGATATTTTTTATCAGCCAAAATTTGAAGGAAAGCAGCCACCATTCCCGACAATTCTGTTGACCGATCCGGCGGTAGAGTTTTTTTTTGGCTCCTGTACTGACCTCACTTATAATCGAAACAGTCGAAAAGGGGTGAGCTCTCGTCCTCCGTGAGCCTCGCAGCTGAGAAAGTCCTCGACTCATGGAATCTATCCGCATGTTGCTGGTTCTAAATCAGGCGCAGTTGCTCGAAGTAGGTGCTTTAGGTTCATTTATTGACCTCCTTGCTTTAGGCTCATTTATTAGAGTACCCATATAATCTGCACGTGCATTTCTGTCATAATCCTTCTGATTTCCCGTCAATTATTAGTCTTGGTCCTTCCGCAGAGCGAGCAAGAGCTGGCCTGGATGCCGAGCACCAGCCATCGATGGTCATGTACACAAACGTTGATTACCCAGTACGTGCACGTGTACTTTGGAAAAGTCTGCAGCTATCACTCGCGCCATAGGGTTCAAGAAGTGGTTCCAAAAATGATCCCTATGTTTACGTCGGGGCAAATTATAGGTTGCTCCTAATTATTGCAATTATTAGTGTGCCGTGTTTTGATCCAGATGAGGCCGTCTTCATAATCCAAGCTCCGATGGCAGCGCAACTCTTCTGCGACAGAGGCGACGTGAAACATGTCTTGGCAACCTCCCGGTGAAGATATCATGTCTTCAGTCTTGATAACGAAGTGGAGAAGACCTGATTTGTGCACAGTGACTGGGGAAATATCGCATTCGGCGCATTCACGTGAGTGCAGCGCAAGATACACGAAGTTATTGTCGTCTTCTTTCCAGACCGTCGAAATGCCGAATCCAAGCTTATGAAATGGTTGAGTGGTTGGTTCAGTGATACGTTGTGGGTATAAAGTGCGTGTCTCGTGTTTGTGTGTACTCGCATTCGTGATATCACCCCAATAGTCTGCACCCTGTGTAGCAACACTTTACTGTACCAACCTAAACCTAAATTAAGTTTTTATCGATATGCCGGGCGTAAACGGGTTTGTAGTCATGTCAGACCTTACTATACTGTAGAAATATTTGAACAAGCCGCGACGCAGCACTGTGCTCTATGTAACTAACGATAAGCCTGTCAGACGAAGGGGAGCAGCATTGCCAGAAGCAAAATAAAAACCCGCTGCCAGGTCCAGACACCAGACTGAGAGCGATATTGAGGTCGAGTGACTTATTTGGTTTGCAGGCATCGGGTGATTAATTGGTATTGAGTCCCCGGTCTGAATTGCACTTCACGCAGTTTGGGTCCAGGACCATCAAAACCTCCTTGGGGCCATCCATAAAGGACGTCCGCCCAACCCAGGAGGGGGGCAGGATATCGTGAGGAGGAGCCATCCTATAAAGCCTGTTTGACCTAAAAGTGGTGTTTTTTTATTGTATCTCTGCGTGTAAGCTCTACACAGTGCCCTCTTTGGTACAGTGTAGCTTGATGCATTTTTTAGTAAGACATACGACCTCTGGCTAAACACGATGTGACGAGTTTCTCACTATCTCAGTTCCAGCATGTGCAGTATATCAACTCTTAATAGCATGCTAAACTAAAATTGAGTATAAAGATGTGCATGCTATCAAACATATGTGATTTTATGCGCACAATGTCCCTGCATATGCAGTATATCTACACTTGTAAGAGCACTTTGGCTGAAAGTAATTGGGATTGTTTTTAATTGAAAAACTATTCAGTACCAATGTATGCAGGTCTGATCCTGTGAGAGGAGTTTGGACACTGGCGTTCATTGCACAGCGTCTCATACCGCATCCAATGTGAGAGGATTGAATTTGAGCACACATGTCTTTGGTTGTTTTTAAGAGGCACGGATAGTTGCTGTGTCATATATACCTTCGCTCAAACAACAACGCGCTTTGCATGAAAACAGCTTATAAAATTTGCGCTTGTATATTTTTCCAAGTCCCAAGTTAAAACAATGATTCTCTCCTAAAGCAGCATAACCCCAGACAAATAACAGGCAGGCCCACAAAGGCGTATTCATGTTGCTGACATACGTGTGCAGTTTATAACCAGGAGTAAAATGGTAGGTATATATAAAGTTGCGGGTAAGAGGTATCGCACATGCACGCGTGGCTATAACTTGATCGAGCCGACATTGCAGAAACATAACAGTCAGAACTGCATATTCTACTGATAAGGCATATGAATGCTTCATATAGCATTTTTATGTAGCCTTCACAGCTAGTATTTCCCGTAACTTTTGCGACATTAGAACAGTGGCCAGGAGATCCTCGGACGGTGGTTGCCACGACATCGCGTCAAGGAAGCGGCTGGTAATTAGCTAACTTGCCTCAAAGTAAGCCTTACAAAGCAGTTTTTCAGGTAAACGAGCTTTTGGTTTTCAAACAAATGTTAATATGTACGGTACATAAATGCCAGCACTGCGTGAATCTTGAATCTTTTATGCTGATCACGTTTCTCTTCCTGTGAAAGCGAACATGCCTGTCGCCCTGTTTTCTAAAAGGTTTCATAGCCGCAACCTACGGTAGGTTCTTAAAATTGTCCTGATTTCCGAGTAAGCTAAAACGGACAGGTGATGTTGACAAGGTGTTTATCGAAAGGTCACGTTAGAATGCCTCAACCTTCCTGCTTTTATTACGCTTTTTACAACGAGCTGAAAACGCACTTATTTTATTCCATGACTGTAGATATACGTCTCTCATCTCTCTCGGATCCTAAAATTAAAGTTTTCCACAGCAAGCGATTAACCAGTACTATGAGCTACTGGGCTCACGCTCACACTGTAGTGGCAGAACTAGCTGCTTTACCTGCAGAGCTTGATACATTTCTAATTAACATCATAGGACATACCTCACCTCTGCATGGCATCGTGACAGTTTGGACGTTTGACACGGCGTATTGACCAATTAAAGGATAATTTGCGGGTGCATCAGAAACCTGCAGGTGCTCCTTTGTTTGCCAGCATGTTCTCGTTTTAGGCCGTGCGGAAGGTCTATTTTGTAGGGTGCATCCCTGTCCATACACTCTGCAGGGTGCCATAGTTGGCGCGGTGTAGCTCGATGTTCTACGTCAGACATGAGACATCCAGTTTGTTACTACATCAGTTCCAAAGTGTGCAATATATTAAACACGTACTAAAAATCAATCAAACTAAAAATGACGATAATCACTAATAAGATTATACTTATAAGACTTGGTGCGCTTTATTTGTCACAAGCGGAACAGTCCCAGCATGTTATTGCTACGCATAAAATCATGAATGTAAGCTATTGTGTGAAATGGAAATGTAAATTCACTTTATGCGACTACATTGCACATCTGTCTCCCTAACATACACCACGCACAGTTACCGGTACTTCAGTACAATTCTATTCATACTCCTGCTCCTCTGAACCACAGCAAGTTTGTTCATCCTGCAGACCAACGCGAGAGGATTGAAGTCAAGTACGCATGCCTTTGGCTGTTGTTACAAGGCACAGATAGTTCATGGGTCATCCATACCTCTTCTCTTCTAGCAACAATCAGTCACCTCAATAAAGAGCGGCAGGCGATTATCCCTACTATTCACGAGTTTGTTGCACCTTCGGGTCACATGAACTATATGATCATGATCGTTTCGTGCCTAAGGCATGCACTAAACCTAAAGCCAGTCGACTCTATTGTTGCAGTGTCCGGACCAGCGGGTTCATGATCAACATCAAAT
Source organism: Mesodorylaimus sp. YZB2_4 (assembly GCA_030248295.1). Taxonomy (NCBI): domain Eukaryota; kingdom Metazoa; phylum Nematoda; class Enoplea; order Dorylaimida; family Dorylaimidae; genus Mesodorylaimus; species Mesodorylaimus sp. YZB2_4. The sequence continues at coordinate 71,387 of JASANH010000514.1, forward strand.
CTAAACTGGCATTTTAGAATAATCTATTCGACCGGGCAAAATGGATGCTGAGGTCACTTTCAAATTAGCGATTGTCTAGCACTAATCAGCTGCCCCTTTTAAAAACATCTTATTCCACAGGAAATGAAGCATGACCAGCAAAGAAGGTTCACGCAGCAATGACGCACTTGCCTGATGGGATATACAAAATTTTTGTTTTCCCATCAGCGACAGATCATCTCTTCTAAGATTGCTATATAAAGCTGGACTCAAACGAGCTCTCATTACCTGCATATTTGCCCCAAAGCGTGATGTCGTGGCAGCCACCGTGCGAGGATCTCCTGGCCGCTGTTTTAATGACGAACAAACCAAAAAACATTCTGGTCGTGGCGTCTGAATCAAGACAAGAAAGGGTACCGATGGCGTGGACGCTGGTTGGAAGAACGGACTCTAAGACGACTGGGAAAAACAGCTTCTCACAATTTGCCCAGATAAACTGAAGAGAATGGGTGCCTTTGTACGTAGTTTGCCTCTGATCATGTGCAGATCATTCGTCAGACGCAAAGCATGCGTTTTCTGTGTGTCGACCTGTAACAATTTTTTAAAATGATTCGAATGTTGCATCCCCTTTTGTGCTCTGTGTTCCATGTTCAGTCCGATGATAATAATTGTGACGCAAACATAAAAAATCGTAACATCGATATGCTTTACTCCTGTATAGATGACCATTCCATAATTCCTGAGGTGCCCCATCCACCAATGTGAAAAATGAAACAACACGCTGCAATACTTTAAAAGTATATTTTAACCCTGGGAATAATCTTTTCAAATTCCTGTTACAGAAGCCTAATCTATGATTGCTGAAAATTGCTGTGAAACACTGAAAAACATGGCAATCAAGCAATTGGTCACGTGTTGAGATTTTTGTCCCTCCTGAAAAAGTACACACATGAAGGCGATAGGGGGTACATAGTATACTATTGCCCGTATACGACGTGTCAAACCAAACACGCCACCTCGCCCAGGCTAAGCACCCTGCAGGGTAGCTCATGATCAAGGTCTAAAACGAGAACATGCTGGCACCATAGAAAGCTGCGGGAATCTGCCGCACCCGTAAAAGTAGCACTTACTTGGTCGAATACGCCGTGCTAAGTCAGAAGTCAAAACAGCCGTGGTGACTTGCTGTGTTTTACAATATTAATTAGACATTCCTCGCGCAATGCTTTTAAGGCAGCTGATTTGCCAGTATCATTGAACAATACCTCAGCAGGTCAGATAGTAAATCGCCAATCGTGCTAGAAGCCTTATTTTAGAACTCCATAGTAGTAGTAAATAATCGTAAATTTCAAACAGCCTACTTTTACTGTGCGTTACTACGCACGTGGTACTGAACATAGAATACGGCTTTTCGAATTTCGCTTAAAATTACCAGAACCATGAAAGATACCGCAAACAAATGAAATAGGGATTATTGTTCATCGAACTCTGGTCTCGTAGCATTTTTATCTCCAAACAGACGGAAATTTTTCGGCCCTTCGGTAGATTGACGGGGTTTATAAGTTTTACGTAAAGGGGGAATTATAGGGTGCGCCTAATCTAAAAAAACAGTAACGGCTTGGCAGCAATGTCATTGGTTTATGATAACCAGGCTATTTTAGGCACGTACCCAGTAGCTGCCTTGGGGACCGGAGAATGGAACTAACATTACTCGTCCGAACGCATTACATGCGTTTGCTGTAAGCGGGCAAAAGTTATGATTGTCCTTGTGGGTTTGATAATAGCCATCCCAAATATCCCAACAAATCCACTGAATTGCCCTCAAAATGTCGGACGTCAGCACCGGTAATTTGACTCATGACCTAGTCGCATTGATGTTGACTATTCAGATTTCTCATCCCAAGATTATCCCAAGTGGCAATTTTGGGGATTCCATGTGTCATAAACTCCCCCAAATCCCACATAGGACTAATCGTGAACCATCCCAAAACCTCGCCCTGTCCTAGGTGCTAACCTGGTGTCATGTACGCATCAGTAGTGTGCATACTTGCCAGGTCATAATTTACGGCCGGATAGGATCAGATCCCATCCGTTCGGATCGGTTCATTCGGTCCGCGTTATCCGATCCGAAGTTCCAAGCCAATGGTGTTCAGATAACCGCAGGCAAACAACTATTAAAACTTTTCCCGATCCCCTCTGTAGTATAATGAATTAGATGAGATCAATATTGCGCATTGATACTTTTCCCTGCTCACAAATAGAGACACGAGTCATCTTGTCGTTATTATTAACTATTTGAGACCGTAGAAAACATGGATGACTCAGATTTTGCAAATAGTTTGGAGTTAGTTAACAGAATTATTATTATTATATAAGCACATGCTTCACTGATTGAAACGAGCTAGCAGACTAATTGCCTCATATGTTGACTGTGAAGCCACTAAACCGAGTGCTGAAATAATAGGGCCATTGCTGGTGGTGCTATAGTCGGGGACATCACTGCCAAGTGTCACGAGTTACTGTCCTTGCAGGTACTCTACAGACTAGAGCCTCGCTTGTTCCTTAGTGCGATCCCCAGGATTCTGTTTTCTATCATGTTCAGGACACACTTTTAAAATATAGAACGGTTCCTGGTTGGGTTGGCTTATTTCAGTCCTCACGGGGGGCTTCCCGGTTCTAAACGGGGCCATCAGATACGTAAGTTCCCGTCAAAAGCACGCGCAGGCCTTCACTAGTATTTAGGCCTTTACTGTAGGCATTTTTGTCAGTGATAACAAAAGGTTGACAAGGAAGAGAGAAATGGCGTCAAGAATAAAAAATGTCTGCTCAATCAAAAATCTAATGTCGAAACGGAACAACAGTTTTACTTGAGGTTGATATACCCGTATTCAGGGTTCTCTAAATTTTTATATGCGCCCGACCAGAGTTCATAGATGACGGAGTAAAAGCAAGAATTTACGGCATGGTCACTGAAAGTACGCTATAACACAGCTAGATAAGTGAAGTCCTCGTGTCGTGGCTCGTGATTCGTGGTTCCTGCTTTCTAATAAAGGGTCCTAGAGAGAACTGTAGTAGTGAGAGAGTTAAGCCCAGAACCACCTTTGTGCGAGTGTTTATCTCAACAGACACATGCAGAGTACAGGCGAAGGCTCATAGGAAAGATGTAGCAGGAGAAAGTGGAAAGGGTTTGCGGGTGGCAGAAGAGTCAAAAATGTTTCTTAGAAGAAAAGCATAAAATGGAATTCGAAAATCGCTACATTACGAGGCAAGTAGTCTGTGCAGCTATGATGAGCATCAATATGTACTATAAGAGGAGAAGTGGGAGAATACTCAGAGTTTGTCTGAGTTTTGTGCTGTTTTTGCTCGCGCAGATTGTATCTTCCCAGGACAAGATCGATGGCCCCATTCACTCCCTTCCACACCATCCCGTGATCACACCTGATCGAGCCACGACCAAGGTACGGATCGTCTACGATGGCTCTGCCAAGACAAGAAATCAACCGCGCAGCCTGAACGAATGCCTGTACAGGGGACCAGTCATTCTAGACGACTTGGCCCAACTGCTGCTGCGCTTCCGGATGAACAAGGTGGCGCTGATCGCGGACATCGAGAAAGCATTCTTACAAGTCGGACTCCAACCCGTATCAAGGGACGTCACGCGATTTCTTTGGCTCAAGAACCCCAAGAATCCAAGTGTCGAGGGCAACTTGCAAATCTATCGCTTCAAACGAGTGCCATTCGGCGTAATATCAAGCCCGTTCCTGCTCGGGGCAACTATCAAGCACCGCCTGCAACTCTGTGGCGGTTCGGTAGCGAAGGAAATACAAGAACACATATATGTAGACAACATGATCACAGGCGTGCAATCAACAGCTGATGCAATCGATTTCTATCAAATCGCAAAGAAGCTTTTCGATGAAGTATCAATGAATCTGCGAGAGTGGAACTCAAATGATCAAGAATTACTCAAAGCGATTCCAGAAGTGGACCGAGCAAAAGCGGCTCAAACGAAGGTCTTGGGCATCAAGTGGGACACTGGTTCTGACGTGATCTCGATCAACCATGCAGGGCCTGTCATCGAAGGTGAGCCTACAAAGCAGTCGGTACTCAGCTTCATTCATAAGGCCTTCGATCTTCTTGGCCTCATGTGCCCAGTAATGGTCAATGTCCCCCACTCCTTTCAAAGTCTATGGACGACAGATCTCAAATGGGATGATCAATTAACGAAATCCAACAAAGACAAATTGGATCAGATTCGAACAGAAATCAATGGCCTCAATCAATTCAAGTTAACGAGGTACCTAGGCAGCGGCCATGGACTGTATCAACTTCATGTCTTTTACGATGCATCAGAAAAGGCGTATGGGGCGGGCGTATATTTGCAATCTCAAACAGGCAAACCAAACCTCGTTTTTGCAAAGAGTCGGATGAAACCGAAGCGAGCAGACCAGTGGAAGGCGAAGGAACCGACAATTCCACGACTCGAACTGTTGGCAGCACATATTGGAGCGAAGATCCTCACCTTTGTCCGTGATGGACTACAGGTTCAAATCGAAAGCACCTTCATGTGGATCGATTCCCAATGCGTCCTCCGGTGGCTTCAATCAAACAAGCAGCTTCAGACATTCGAGGCAAACCGAGTCGTCAAATACATTACAAGCATCAAGTCCATTAAATTTCACTATGTTACCAAGGAGGAAAATCCAGCCGATCTCCTGTCCAGAGGGACAGCGGCCATGACTCTCAAAGACAAGTCAATATGGAGGCATGGACTGCAGTGGCTACGCCAGGCTGAAAAAACGTGGCCCGTGGTAGACGGATTCACGTTTGACCAGGAAGATATCAACAAAGGCAACATCGAGCCTCCCACAATTTATACAGCAACGACTAATTTCGCGGCGGAGGGTTCAGACGAGGTCAGCCGAATCTTTGTTGAAAGTCGATACTCAAGTTGGAGGAAACTGATACGTATCACCATCCTTTGCATGCGATTTGTGGCCAAGGTGAGGGGGAAGAGACGATCCTGCAGCAAAGCAGGCGAATTGGAACCATCGACGCCAGAAGAGATCGATATGGCGGAGAACTTATGAATCAAAGCGAAGCAAGCAAAGTATTTCCCAGACGAGGTGGTGCGCCTGAAGAGGGTGCAGGTCGATCAGAAGGCAGTTCTCCTCAACAATGCAATACCGCTCCTATTAGATGAAGATGGCATTATTCGATGCGGTGGTAGAATTGGGCAATCTCAATTGATGCGATCAATCCTACACTCCTTCCGAAGAAGTCAAGGTTCACCCACCTGGTGATCAAAAAAGCTCATGAACAAACTGCATTGCGGCATTTCGCACACCCTGGCTCAACTTCGAATGCGATTCTGGGTTCCAAACAGGTCGAGCAGAAGTCAATCGAGTAATCAAAAGATGTGGTGTCTCGTCGATGGGACGGTGGACCGTACAAGCCTCCTCCAATGCCCGACTTGCCAAAGCCACGAGTCCAAGAATCGAAGGCGTTCTCCCACGTGGGCATCGATTACTTCGGCCCGCTCTACACAAGAGACAAGGGGTGCCAGCCGAAGTGGATCAGTATTGTAGCGTGTATGGTTACTCGAGCGATCCCTTTGGAACTGGTCGATGATATGACAAGCGAACAACTACTTCTGGGTCTCCAACGATTCATCGCCCGCCGAGGAGTACCACAGCTCATAATCTCTGACCATGGAGGCAATTTTAAACCCCCAAAAGTGCGTCTGCCAAGCGGGCAATCAATCAACCGATCAATCATGCACCTGTATCCAATCGAGATACCAGAGGATTAAGATGGATCTTTCAAATAAGCGGCGGAGTGTCGCGAACGCGAGCTAAGATCAAGAGCGTCACAGCCCAGGCATGTTGGAAATGTGAAGTGATAATGTAAAGGTGGTGATAGAAGAATCGAGAGATCATAGGGTAGTGTCGTTTTATGTGAAGCGAGTGTACGGTCGTTTATCAAGTACTCTATCGAAATATAACCTATATAAATCAAATCAACGTGTGATTCCGTCGTCGCAACATCAATTTCCACTGCGCGATCAATCGACGACAGAATTATTTGGTAGCAGAGCGTGGTTCGGCCGAACCAAGAATCAAATCGAAAGCGCTGAGCCAGCCTCAACATTCAACTGCTTTGTCTCGTCAGCCGCAATCAACAATCAAGAGCTGAATCACCTCGAGCCACACATCAAGGATCAAGCTCAAACCAACGACCTGTGGGAGCTCGAGAAGATTGGCATCACTGATCAAATCAATGAACGTGACGACGCGAAAGCCATGCAGATATTCAATGAAACTATCCACTTCGAGGACAATCGATATCAAGTTCAATGGCCGCAAAAAGGTGAACATCTCGATCTGACAGACAACTACGGGCTATCCATCGGGCGACTCAAGTCAGTGATCCGTCGCCTCCAATACGACCCCGAGCTGATGATCAAGTACGATGCTATAATCCAGGATCAGCTGCAAAACCAGGATCAGCTGATTTGAGTGAATATCTCTCGTTTTTCCAAGTTTTCTTGGTGTCATAAACAGGTTTCTAAAATGGCAATGCTTTTTATTTTCTGCAGTCGTTTTATAGTGTATTCATTTTCTATGTCTGGGGTCCTGAGTGCGCATGCGCTTGGCTGCTTGAACTTGAACTAATGTGTTTTAATAAAAGTTTTGCGTGAGAGCACCGAGACTTGCTGGCTTTTCAAACTTGCGAGTTTTTGGAGTTCGGGAGTGCGGGAAGTGTGAGTTTTTGAAGTATGATATGGTTCTGGTCGATTAAGACGCAGGCTTTGGACTGATCGCTTTTATCACCGTTTTGCTCGCAGCTTAGAAGAACTTGGCCGACGCACGCGAGTCAACACGTTATCCTAATTGGTCATAAGGTTTCTGAACTGTTGTTATCATTTTTATGCTGTTCAAAATGCACCGCGGATGATAATGGGCAGATAATAATTGGGAGGTCACGTCTGTTGTTGGCTGGTCGGTACTCCTATCGAGAAGTTAGCATTTCAACATCCTTTTGCCTTCAAATAGTAAAATATCGCTGAAAAAAATTCCTGCCGCGAGAGAGGTTCGTTTCTGACCCCAGGGGATGATGTAAAACATTTCTGATCTCGTCGTTCGAAGTTTCCCGAATATCTGACCTTCTTCTTGCACTAATTTAACAAGAACGTTAACTGGAGTTCGGACATGACCGTGAAATCTAAGAGCTTCGTTACAAAACTAATGCAATCTTTTCCGATGGACAAACATCAATTATTTCTAGGTGCAGCATTTCATCTCGGACCGGCGACAGCCTTTGTTTCATGGATTTCTGAAAAAATAGCCGAATGTTTTGCGCATGCTCACAAAGTCCAATAGCACGAAGGTGCGGGAAGGTCGCGCTACGTGCCCTTTCGATAAAACCTGATCAACATCAAAGGTTAAAGTTCGACTTGCATGGCTAAACACCCGGGTGCTTTCATAAACAAAGGGCATACACTCGATTTTTACCAAGCACCTCGCGCATGAAATCAAGCATGATCAGCATAAAAGATTCGTGCAGAGCTGGCAAAGTTGTCTAATCAGAGAAAACAGCTTTGTTTTTCAAAGGAAAAGATATCGTTTGTTTCTTGGCCCCTTTATAAGACTAGCTTAAGCCATGTGAGGCCATTATTAGCTGCTTCCTCAGAAGCGATGTCGTGGCAGCCACCTTGCGAGGATCTCCTGACCACAATGGTAATCGCAAGAGAAAATAAGGGAATCATGGCTTCTATCTCGATGTCAGGCCAGGAACGACTACGAACGGAATGGATGGCGCAATTGGATCCATGGCTGTGTCAACGGCGCCAAGAAAAGTTATTATTGCAGGCGAATTCACAATAACATGCCTCGGCTTGATACTTGGGGAAAGAGGTACATTCTGTAATATTCGCAGGTTATGTTTTATTGCCGCTTGACAAACTTATTTGAAGCCGTTCACCGCGTCTCTTTTTGTTTAATGAGTAAAAGCTTGTGCTGTGATTATTTGTACAATGCTGCTCGTAACACAATCAAATGTAAGCTTGCCGTTTCAAGGTATCCAAAGTCGTGACAGTTTAGATCTACAGTACTTTTCAAAATGGATTTGGATAAGTACAGCTAGAACTATCGTTGTGCGGGCGCGGAGGCGCTGCGGTTCGGCGCTCTCTACGCGTTTGCCAGGCAGAGAGCAGCTGGACTCGTCCCGGGTTGATCCCTGGTGCTGGAGGTCGGTTTGCGAACCATAACCCTTCGCTGACCTCGCATGCCAGGCCGTGGGTGACTCCCTAGTCGGCTGTTTACCTCGACAAGGTTCACAACCCACCCACCGTTGAGGAAGGCGGTCCAGTCCCGGATGCCCTCGTGTGGACATGCTCGCAGTGGAGACGCATAGAGGGACGCTGCTGTGAGAGCTGGTCCCCGCACAGGCTCTATGGTTAGAAGGTCTAAACAGGTCAGTTGCATCAGTTGCAGCAGCGATTCTCAGATGGACCAGCACAACCTCTCGCATGAAGTCTGTTTTCATAGGCTCGTATGGTGAAGTGTTTCGAAACAGGAAAAGGTTAGCGCCAAGTCGGGGCTATGCAGCGACAGAAGTTCAGGGTCGTTGCTGCCAAATCATGTTAGTCACCAAAAAAGCATGGAAAGACTTTATGCACGCTCGTGGTCGACAACCTCGTACTGGGACAAGAGATAACCTGCTTCAGGCTCTGGGTAGAGTTTCGGGAACCTATTACATCCAAAAATGCCGCATCCTACGCATCGCAGCGAGCTATGTTTTTATGTTAGTGCCAATTCCAATCCATCGTGTCCTAGCAGGGAAAAAGGTGTACAGAAGATAAGTGTAAACCCCGCTGGGCACGCCATGGCGAGAGGGAGAGGCTATCGATACGCTCCCCTGACTGGGACGTCAACCTTCCCGGTTGATGTTTCGGGCAGGTATACTGTAGTCGCTTGACTAACCTTCCCTAGAAACAAGAGAGTAACTGCCCTGAAACACTAACAAGGGAACATCGCCAACCGGGAACATTGTAAGCTGCAAGAGCGTTGCTGTTGTTCTCCTTCCAGAAGCATAAAATAAGATCAAATCAGATTAAATCAGAATATTCGTTCCTGCGAAGATTTGTCAGCGACGAGCAATAAGCTCCGTTTCTATATTCTAACATTGCTGGCCAATCATCGGCAAACTCCTTGTCTCGGGGCTTGGAGCGTCTTTTGATGAAAAGTATGAAGAATATTGAACAGATCAACAAAATGAGCGAACAGACTCCGATTAAAAGTGCTAACACGTGGGTATGTGGAATTGTTGTCTGGACTGAAGTACCTGAAAGAAAAGAATCGAACAAGAAATTTTCCAGGAAGAGGTTTCCTCCACGTCACTCGAAGCTCCTAGGTGACCTCACTTATCGACTATGAGATGGGGGATTCCTATCGTTACCCCGATCAGATTAAAAGTAATAAAGTCTTGTTTAGAATCAAAGAGCATTGAAGAAAATACGGACTCTCTTGACTATTTTGCGTAGCCCAGATTATTTTTGCTTTCCAACAGAAACTTTAAAAATGAGGCAGATATGGGCAAGCAGACGCGAGAAGATATGGTCAAAATTCTGATTGAAACCACCCCTAACGAATTGTCACCTAGGAAACTGTCCTGATGAAATATAATTGTTTCAGCAAAAACCGCCTCGCTAATGGCAACAGAAAAACCATGCGACTTTCAGTGACCTATCGTTGGCTTAAAAATCCTAGAATTTATCTACGACAACAAACTTAGATGAAATAAAAAGAAAATCTTTCGCCATATTCTAAAATTGGCCTTTTTCTGCGAAATGCTGATATCTCAAGCAGGCAATTTAGTTTATTTCCACTAAAATATTTCTTACTCTTGCTTTCATTTTGCGAATACTCTTCCAACGATCGGTCGGATGAGAAACCCGTTTCGTTAAAATTAAATACCGCCCAACAAATTTTTCCCCTGTATTCTGTGGACACATTCAGAACTTTGCCATTCAATCCACAGCAACCAGCATAATGATAAGTAAGTGATGTTGGACATTTCGGCCCGCGGTGGGCCAAATATTGGCTGCCAACGTCAAATATTACAAGATGATTGTTGTCAGTGAGGGAAAAATTCTCGAGTAGATCTGACAAATTATCAAAGAATGCGACTAAACTTTCATTTGCATTGATTTTATGACCTCTTAGTCTGTGGTAAGAATGAAATTGATTTAAACAACTGGAAACACCCGTTTCACACACGCACGATGAACAGGGTTGGAGATTTCCGAATCTGAACTGGATCAGAATCAAAAGGAAAATAGGGAAAACGGAACATGTGGCCATTTTACTTTCTTCTCGTTGGAACGCAGATGCACGTTTGTGGCGTGTGTGTTCGTCCCATGCCACGTGCCCCAACGTACTCGTATACTGCCTGATAACGCAGTTTACAACCAAGACAGCAATTTGTAACCGTTTTTATGCCCAATGCAAGAAGACAGTAAAATTTGGCAGACTTTACTTTGCGCTATTTTCTAATGCTCGACCTAAGACCAGTTTTAAGACAGAAGTCATAAATCATTTTGGAGGTTTCCATGGCGAAAAATCATAAAATTTGACAAGTTCTTTTGCTGCCTTGCTGCCTTAAAATGTCCTCAAGGAGAATTTAGTGTGTGCTTAGATGGTAAAGTTATTGTTCGAATATACGGATTTTTGAAGAATATATAAGCGAAAAACCATGATTAGACAAGTATAAAGATATAAATTTGTAAAAGATCCTGTAAAAAATACAAATTTATATCTTTCACAGGATACACGGGCATGCTTTCGTGTTTTGTCAGGGATTACTTGGCTACTTCTTGGGCAGTTGCGATTGGGATGGACGCTTCTTCTACTACGCATACACATGCTAAGAAGGCGAAGATCGCGTAACTCGTCATCGACTAGCAACGGGTTACGGCGTCTGCCTCTCACGCTGGGTGCGCACTTACAGGGAAAGGCTCGACTCCCGCCTCGGTACAAGATGATTGTCAAATATGTGTTCCTAGCCCTCGAGTGCTCTATATATTGCGTGGCAAAGTAGCCACAGTAGAGAAAGCATAAACCTCGCCGCATCGCGGCCATCCTGGAAATAAGAAAACATAATCATAACGCTGATCGTGCCTGATCGCCAGCGCTATCTATGTACAAAATCTTTTACAAAAAAGTCACCCGAACCCTATTTCCAAATTTCGCGCCTTTTCCTGATGCTCCTCCTTATCGATCGAATCGAGCCAAGGATCCATACAATTACTGATTAGCCTATTCTGTCCTTTTCTTTCATCATGCTTCTATGCGTGGTCTTGCGGCCTGAATTTCAAATTGGCGCCTCCAGAGTAGGATCTAGTAGCGTTTATGACGGCCTTTGACTTTGAATTGGAAGCAAACAAGTCCGTCAGCCGCTTCATCGTCGAATGATGTCCAGTCGATACTCCCTTACGGACGATCGTTTGGTAGCTGTTTTGAATGTGGTGGGCGTATCTTCGCCAGTCGGTGAAGTTTCGCTTCTACGCGTAACCTCTTCACCCACGATACGTTGCGCTCTCTCAGCGGCATTATTATGCAAAATACAGTCGGGTAGTTGAATTCCATGCCCGATCTCAGAAAATCTCTTGGTTGAGCCTATGATTGCTTGCGCTTCTGATTTTCACGACCCTTGGTCGTTGGTACACGTTTTACATTATTGCGCCTACATGGTGCTAGGCCTAAAGCAGACAACGTTGGAGGGAATGCGACGTTTGCTTCTTGTACGATCATCATACATTCGCGTACGTTAGAGAATGTCACACGTATTGCTGTCATAGCCATCTTATAAAATTTTGATTCCTCCAAAACAAATTAGATCGAGCTAGTCCAGTTAATTGCCTCCATCCATCGATGACAATATACGCGATCTTCGCCTACCTAGCATGTGTGCACGTGCGCAGTGGAACAAGCTTCCATCCCGATCACATGTGACTGCTCGAGAAGTAGCCAAGTAATTCCTCTGCTTGCGTCAATACAAATTATAGACTGGTGATCATTGCAATTATAGTGAGGTGTCTTTGCCTTGTTTTTCTCCATGAGGGTGACTTTATTATGATCCGAGCTTTGATAGATGGACCAGTCTGGCACGAAAGGCAGAACCATGTCTTGGCAACCTCCTGGCGAAGATATGATGGCTTTGATTTCTAAAGCAAAAATGAGCCCTGATTTGAGTTTGACGACCGAAGAAACGTCAAGCTCGACGCAATTGCGTGAATTCAACATCACCACGAGATGCGTTATTGTCGCCAGCTGTCAAGATTGCCTGAAAGATAAAAACCCAAACACCTGCTAAATTCGGACAAGTGATTTTATATGTTGGTGGAAGGAAGTGAGTTGGTTTTATGCACTTCTTTGTAACCGACCCAAATTATGCTCACCGTGAAAAGTACGGATCATTTGCACTGCTGATCTTTTTGTCGCTATCCATTTTTAAAGATCCGCGCATAATAAAAAATTGTTGACAAAAAGTGAAAGGGAGGGGATGTGGAGGAGGGGGGGGCTGATCAATAATTTAGAGTCTGTCAAATAAAAGTATTCTATAGTTCGTGTGATGTGCCCTTTCACCTTTGAGTGCGCACACTCGTTTGATGATTGTAAAACTTGAATTGGATGCAGAAAATAGGTATTTCTTCGAGCTTGCATGCTTTGCATGTTATGCCGATTGTGGCAATCCTTTCGCAGCGTTTCCTAACGCTATCAGTTAAGCTATCTGCTGGCTTATCTGATCTTCGCTCTGCAGCATTAGAAAGCCACGAGAATTTTATCACCTATGCATTGCATCCTAAAACTGCCATAATCTTATCGATTCGGCCGAAGCACGATGTCACAAACTCAATAGCCGACGAGACTTATCCGTCCTATCAAAACTCACAATTAGCAAATCCCACTCTGATGGCCCATGAGCCACGGGATAGCACACTATGTGATTATGCATCATTTCAACACATGAGCCGGTGTCCTTAACTAATGAGTCCAGGCGGAAGCATCAAACGCCGTGCCTGTCGGTGTTAGCTTACGGACTGTTTACTGGAGCCTGGAGGAGGCGTCGGGTTAATTTGCTACTCTCAATGGACAAGAAACAATCTCTATGCATTTGGACGCATCTTAGATTATTAGAAAAACCCTTTGGCCCAGGCATGCGTAGCGGCTAAAATGGTTTAGGAAAGATAGTCTACTTGACCAGGCGCAGAGAGCCTCACATATAATTTATGCAGGCGGGGGCGGGCATCAAAGCCACCATGTGCGCTAAAATAATATTAATTACGAGTATACTGCTGTTGCTGCTGCTGCTGCTTTTCTTTGTCTTTCACAGACACAATTATAGCATCCCATATCTCTTGCACCTTTGAAATACATGTACGTTATTCGTCAAATATGACATTTTGTCTCGATAAACCAATTCCATCTGGAAATGAACCTAATCGCAGGGTCGTGTGCCACTGCTGACCAACCGGGTTGCACTATCGCAATTGATTTGCATGCCTTATTTAGACAGCCTGGCACGGACGCATTTCAGCGCGACATCTGGTTCCTTGCGCATGTATCAGGACATAGCAGGCCGCACCCCGTTCTTGTATGGCAAGCGTAGAATAAGGAAAAGGTCTGACACGAGTACAACCATGTCCTCGCATGTTATGGTGTGTCCTTACGCCCCTCGTAGTGTTACTCCCCTGTAAGCCGGAAGCTATGTAATCAAGCGACCCTGCTTGTCTCTCCAATTGACTTTGAGTACGTTTCCTCAGAAAGGAACAAAGAAAAGATGACTCCAACTGACAAAGCAAGATGCACTATGTGTTTGCCAAAAAAATTTTCCTTCAGTTTTCTCCATAAGGGATGAAAGCGATGAGCAGAGTTGTACCTGGAAATTTCAAGCCCCCAAATACCAGTCAGCAGACTCGATAATGATTAATCGAGCATCGAGCGACATATTGAGTCCAAACTGCTCTCGACCAAATCCAAAAACAGCATCGAGAACAGCCCCACCCCTTCCCGCCCCACTATGATAAAACAGCCTGGAAACAAATATTTTCAATCATGATAAGACTGAGGACCATATGGACATATGTTTTTGTTTTGAATAAGAAACTGATGTTCAGAGTAGAACTTGTTTTAAACACTGGTGAGGCCCATCTGAGCAGGTAAATAGATGAAGCTTATGATACATATAGACGTCACAAAAGTCAAATCAGTTTTTGCAGCCTCATTAGGGCCGAGCCTTACTTAGAATATGCTCAGGATAGTTAATTGTTGCCATAATTATCACTTCTTCCGCTGCTAGCCCTCATGAGAGTCTAGCTGCCTGGTTAAGCTTTCTCCTTTTTAGGCGCAACGTATCTTGACGATTTCTCATTTCAGTACTGGCAGGTACATAAAATTGGTTGCCAACTGGCTCGTGCCTTGCCTATACTGCACTAGGACCGCTATAAAAACTTGAAATTAAGGCAAGTATGGAGATATTTGCTGTTGCGCTAGAGCTAATGAGAGGAAGTAATTATTACAATTAGAGAAGGAATCTTGGTCTTGTACACGCAACGAGAAATGATCCGAGGCTTACGCCCTGAGGAATCACAACGCACAATAGCGTTGAAGTGAGACATGTCTTGGCAACTCCCTGGCGAAGATGTGATGGCTTCGGTCTTGAAAATATGTAAAGCTCCAATATTTGAGAATTTGCTCGCAGTGAAAGAAGATACCAATTTCAGTCCAGTTGACCTCGCTCAACTGCATGGGCGCGAATTTTCGACGCAGGTGCATCACCCACAAAGTAAAGAATCCAAGCTGCAGCTATCGAAGATAGTGCACTGATTTTTCGGATACTATGTGCGTCGTACAGATGTTAAAATTCTCTATTCCTATTCATTACCTTACATCCCGTAGTGCTACAGCCTGGTTACTTTTGTTCTGGTGATGTTTTTTCCAAAGTGTATGTGTGCTTCCTGGTTGGCATCGCACAGGAACTGTCTGAAGAGTGGTCGTTCATGATTACGGTCAGGGTGACTTATATACGTGAAAATCGAATTTAACGGTAGGCAGATGGATGTGCTGATTGCGAGCTTATTTAGGGTGTGATCCGTTCATGCTGCTCATGGTAGTGTATGTTGAATTCTATCAATAACTTGTTGGTCAAATATGGACAACGCGTTTTTTCCGTAGAACTTCCTGACTTTGGGATTCTAAATACTGGTTCACTATCCGTCGACGCAATACCAGTGACCTCGGGTTCCACATACACTGTACTGTAGAACACTCAATTCCCAAATTTTTCAGAGAGCTAGCGAGAGACTTTGTCAATTGGCACTCTTTTGAGATACTTTCGACTGGAGCCCGTCTGTACCGGTAAAGGACTTCCAGGCTCCGATGGGCGGGGTATAAAAAAGGACGGTCGTTCTGGCAACATGCATTTCAGGTCCACTGTTGCGTCGCCTATCAGTGCCAGGAGTGTCAGCAGCGTCAGGCCCTCGCCCATTCGACACTTGCGTCTGGCGCTGACCAAACAGGCGATGCGTAGATTTGGTGATCAGCGTACTGACTAAAGGGGCCGCATTGTATTTTTATTCGGGGGTCATCGGGGTTGTTGTTTCCCTATTGGCAGGCGATAGATTTGTGATTCATCCAAGTGCATCGATTGTAACAACTTTTTCAGCCCCTTAGTGATCTGATGCTCGCTTGGATATGCTGATCGATTATGCAATAGTACGAGTTTAGCTTCAGAGCTGACTGCTTCAATTGTTGAACGTCTTCCACGACGCACCAATCACAGTACACAAACGCCATCAAAATATACAGTACCATTTCATCATCTTTATGAGTGCGGGCTGGGTCAGCTAATTGTATGCCCAGTCGGCCCATGGTCAGTAAATAAAGACGCAAAAATGTTAGATCTGGCATGTTAAAGCTGCTTCCAAATGCATTTTAGCTTTTTTCATAACGAAACGGGCTAATTCATCGTACGTGATCGCATCTATAGGGCATAACCATGCGAAGTACTCTTTTGCTTTTTCCCCAAAGAGGTAATGGCACCTTTTCTGAGCCCTAGTGGGCCTTAGTGGATGGGGGGGGCGGGGGGGTGGAGGCCGACAGCTTTGCCTCAGCTTTTAGGGAAGCAGACAAAAAGTACTCAAATTAAAGAGCAAATTTACTATCATTTCAAGAGTTTTAGGTCGAAATTTTTGTCTTCTGTAATACTTTAGATTAACGGTTTCAATGTAAGACAAACAATTGTACCTTCTGGTATGGGACGTGACCTGGTGAGTTAGGCGTCTGTCTCTCATGCCAGATGCGTTTGGTGATGTATTAAAATAGGAACAGCGACCTGGGGAGGATCGATCGGGTGATGTGATTTCACCACAGTGAACTTACTGGATGGATATTATGCGCCTGAGCAGCTACCCATGCCCTGTGCAGGATCCTGGTGCAAGCTTCTAGCTTCCGCTGCTGGTCATCCCGACCCCTTGGTCAGTTTATGCTGGGTTGTCTGCTGAAGAGACGGCTGGACGTGGACCGTACACTCGATATGTGGGATCTCAGTCCCACTATATGTCGATTTTATTGTATAAGGATCACGTGCCATGTGGAGTCACTATCATCCGCTGTTTGGGGGAGGGGTAAGCTGACAGCATCGGTCACTCGGGTTTAGTACAGCCCTAATAGTTTGACACT
This sequence comes from Mesodorylaimus sp. YZB2_4, assembly GCA_030248295.1. NCBI lineage: Eukaryota > Metazoa > Nematoda > Enoplea > Dorylaimida > Dorylaimidae > Mesodorylaimus > Mesodorylaimus sp. YZB2_4. Next base: position 88,105 of record JASANH010000514.1, read on the forward strand.
GATATTGAAAAGTCAAATTGTAACCCGGGCGCCTGGTGGGCAAAAACCTGGCGTTTCTACCTCTGGCAGTGTGTTCATACCTCACCAATGACCCATGCCTGTAGTGACGGAGCAAAAAAGAGACCTCATTCGGCGAATGCCATCTGTTTTCTCTGGGTTTGTGCGGGGCCGTTTAGTGCAAGTGGCCTCCCACTGGCCTCGTGGCCTGGTGGGTCAGGCGTCTGCCTCTCACGCCAGGTGCGCACTTACAAGCGAGTGTTCGACTTGCGGGCCGGTAAATCATTTCGAGTAAAATGTGTCCCTGGACCCTTGAGTGCGCACAAGCGTTTGATGACGTGGTTAAACATGAAACATGAAGAGGTGCTGTCAGCCGCGCACAATTGGATCGCTAGTCCAAGCCGTACGCAGGTATATAAATGCCATATGACTACAGTAGGGTTTCAAAAGAGGTCAAGGCACAAAGCGATGAAAAGGAGAACGTTTTGCAATTAAAAAAACAGCTTCTTATGCTGGGCAAATAAAAGAAACCACCCAGCTTCAAAAGTGAGACAAGACAATGAGTGACACAAAATTTGGGATATTTTCCAATAAAAACATCTGATAAGCTGCCGGAGAGGATTTCGAGTGATGCACAATCGATACTGCTGGTCTCTCATTTACTACACTTGAGTACAGAAGTATATCGGTGCTGCCTAATCTACGAGGTGATTATTTGCAGCCGTGTTGATGGCGTCGTGCACTACCCCAATCACATCTGCGCACCGCTTTCCAATAAATCTTAAACTCGCAAAAAAAAAGTAATCAATAACAATACATGGGCCCATCACTGACACAGTTGTCGATGTGCCCTGCTCTCCCTGCATCTTGGAAATCAATTCTGCCTCTCGCTTCCATGCTAGACGAAGTGACATCAGACTCCAAAAACCCAAGCTTTGTTTGACGCTTGCAAAACCAATAGCAACCATTTCTGTGCTGATGAATTCTAGGATGTCAAATGCGCTGGAAACTTTTTATACCCCACCGAATAGTTCCCCTCTGGTAAATTTGTTGGAGGTGCCCATTTGATACGAGTATCTAGTAAAGTGGATGCCCATCGGATCAGACCCCCTCATATCCTTGCCTGCTTGAGTAAATGCACGTCATGCCTTCCTACGAGTCATGTTGTTTCCATTCTTCGTTCCTCGAAGCAGCTACTGGGCACGCCTAATATAACCCGTTTACCATAAATCAAGGACACGACACTTTCTGGTGACCACTCTTACAATATGAAAAAGCAGGATACAGTGGGAGCAAAACATACTGACCAATTGAATCTAACATTTCCAATCCAACAAAAGAACAGATTTAGGTCATGCCGCACACATTGTGGAAAATGTCAACACTTTCCTGACGATAATACATCGTAGAACAAGGATTTCACATTCCGGATCTTCATTTAGCTTGCACTCTGAGTGTGCGTCCAGTTACCTGGTTCTGGGCCCATTGTTACGCCGGTCGGATGGTTCAATGACAGCCATTCTGCTTCTTTATTCGGTATGAAATAGTCAAGGAGCAGCAGCTCTCCTAGTTTTCGTGTAATCAACACACAGACCATCAGATCCTCGGACGGTGGCTGCCACGACATCGCCTGCCGAGTGAGTGCCCCAGAAATGAGCTTCGATAGTCGCTGTTGTCAGGATATAGATTGTTTTCTGCACCAGAAAAAAGGTTCCGATATTTTCTAAGAAAAACGATGTCTAAATCTCATAAAATGTCGGACGTCAGCTCTGTAATTAGTGCCGTGTCCTTTGCCTTGTTATGCGTGTTTTTCTTCCTTGGAAGGGAAATTTAGCGGCACAAGACATTGTGTGCTCCAAAATGCTCATCCTATCAAGCATATCCTATCTAGCTTCTTATCTCTCCATGGTAATTTTTGATGTGGATCAGATCTTTTCCTGACCTTCTGGTGTGGATCAAAAGGTCAGGAAGTACGTATGTAGTTATGCACAGCGTATGCCTAAACTAAGAAAGCCGTAACGGAAAAATGAGCCATGCGAGAAATATTGTGCGTTAAATATTGGGTTATTAATTCAATCTGGACCTTTTCGAAGCGGCGCGAAACCGTACCGTTATCTGCAGCCAGGGCAAAAGCGGCCGTCCTGTACCTGTTAAGCTTCTGCGATTGGATGGGGACACCGCTGGCCACCTTGCCTTGCGTCTCGGGGGAGGGGGGTGGTGATGACGTTTGAAGGGTTGGTCGATGTCAAGGTCAGGTCAGAAAACCTTTTGAGGGGTCGGTCAAGGTCAGGGTCAGGTCAGAATTCCTTGACCTGGTCAGAGTAGTCTGAAAATGAAAGAAGGTGAATTTAGTGGAATCCTAGGTAGAAGATTTTCAAGCTCCAGCCTCCCTGCGTGGGGATCTAGGGCAGTTTCACAATTCCAAATCCTAAGACATGTCCTAAATTCCAGGAGAGTCCGAAGTCATTTTACAATTAGCTTGGTGTCCTAGGGTGGAAGGACATGGTCTTTTAAGTCTATGACGACCTCAACCCTGTCCCAAGACACTTTCTGGTGTCTTTATTTCCCAGCAACGCTGCCAGCGCAGGTCAAGTGCCCTAGATCTGGGAAAATTTCAAGCTGTCAGGGCAGGTTTTATGGCAGTGACCTTTCAAAGGGTAATTTTTAGGGCAATCTTGGGGCGTCTTGAGATTTTGGCACTTCGTCTACACGACAGTCAGATTTGTGTATAGCCTTAAAACGAGAACTCCCAAAATAGTTGAATTCATGGCAAAGCTTACAAAATAAACCCAATTGAGCATGTTTAGAGCGCTCATATAAAGTGGACCAGCCTGCCTTAACCCAGGCGTCCTCGTAAGACGCAGTAAAATTATTCAAATATAATTATTTCAAATAAAACGACACCTCTAGGACAACTATTGTGAAACATCCTAAATTGTTGTCTCACTCAGCGTAATCCGAAGACTGCCCTAAATTCCTACCTGTCCTAAAATTAGGATAGCATTGTGAAACTGGCCCTTGCTTATTGTGAGTCTTGTGCTGTTGCAGTTATCCTACTCGTTGTAAAATTTCCTTGTGAACAGGCCAACACAGTGACGCTTTGTTGCTGGTGCCGATTTCGGGCAAAATGTTTTGTCTAATCCATGTCAAAGTCAGAGCCATAAAATTCACAACTCCTCGCCAAGGTCAGCGGTCGGGTCAGGAAATTTTTTGAAGGATCGGTTAAGGTCAGGTTCAGCAAAATTTGAAGCATTTCACTCTAACATCAAGCCATATATGTAAGAGTCCCGGAACCTCCTGCCCAGAAAACCAGCAGGATTTTGCCTACTAGCGTTAACGATATGTGTCCGCGTCTGATTAGTTGAATTTCGTCTCAACAATTTGCTATTGTTTTTTAAAGTTCAGTATGTCAACTCGATCACTGATTTATATGCGTAGTAATTACCCGAATCCTCAGATTAATCAAACCCTCAAAATGCCCCCAAGAATTTTCTGGTGATAAAAACAGTAACTCAAACACAACACAAAGAGTGACCAGACAGATTGGGAGAAACAAAGAAAGATCAAGGATGCGTAATCAGCTTCAGTCATTCGAGTGCAGTGTAATGCGTAGTACAGCCGCTTATCTTAATTTGCAATGATTTACTATTATCACTCGGGTCTAAAATAATGCTTCTATTGGGATAGCGACTCGCCGTACATTACTGTACCGACTGGGGCATTGCTTAAGGCAGTGGCAAAATCGCCTGCATCAGCAACAAACAGCGTGACAAATGTCTAATTAACGTAATACAGCAAGTCGACATGGCTGTTAGGACAGTTGACGTTTGGCACGGCGTGCTAACCAGGCGCTCTTTCACGGGTGTGGCAGATACCCGCGGTCCTCTATGTTTTTCAGTGGGTTCTCGTTTTAGATCCTGATGAAGAGCTACACTGCGGGGTGCTTTGCTTGAGCGAGGTGGTGTGTTCGGCTTGGAGCGCCGTATACGAGCAATAGTATATGCACTTCCCCTAATCGCTTTCCAAATTTTTGCGGGAGGGACGGAATTCTCAACATGCATCCAGTCGTTGAAATCTCCAACATGATTGCTATGTTTTTCAGTGTTTCATCGCAATCGCAATTCTTGCAATTACAAATAATTGATTAGACGTCTATAACAGGGTTTTGAGAGATTATTTCAGGGTTAGCATGTAGTTTTATATGACTGCAGCCTGTTCTTCCATTTTGCAGGATAGGATGCCTAAAGAAATATGGAGTGTACGTTACATGTAGGAGTAAAGCAGATCGATGTTACCATTTTTAACGTTTATATGGCAATCATTATCATCACACTGCACTAATGGAACACGTGAACAACTAGCGAATCCTTAATTCAATCACTTTTAAAAATTGTTACTGGTTGACACACAGAAAACGCACGCTTTGCGTCTGACGAATGATCTGCACATGATCAGACCCAAACTATGTACAAAGGCACCCATTCTCTTCAGTTTATCTGGGCAAATTGTGAGAAGCTGCTTTTCCCGTTCGTCTTAGAGTCCGTTCTTCCAACCAGCGTCCACTCCATCGATACCCTTTCTTGTCTTGATTCAGACGCCACGGCCAGAATGTCCTTTGGTTTGTTCATCATTAAAACAGTGGCCAGGAGATCCTCGCACGGCGGCTGCCACGACATCACGCTTCGGGGCAAATATGCAGGTAATGAGAGCTCGTTTGAATCCAGCTTTATACAGCAATCTTAGAGCATATGATCTGTCGCTGATTTGATATCCCATCAGGCAAGTGCGTCATTGCTGCGTGAACCTTCTTTGCTGGTCATGCTTCATTTCCTGTGGAATAAGATGTTTTTAAAAGGGGCAGCTGATTAGTGCTAGACAATCGCTAATTTGAAAGTGACCTCAGCATCCATTTGGCCAGTTGAATAGATTCTTCTAAAATGCCAGTTTAGATTTGATGTTGATCATGAACCCGCTGGTCTGCAACAATAGAGTCGACTGATCTTAAAGATTTAGTGCATGCCTTAGGTACCTTATGATCACGATCAAAGCTCGTGTGACCCGCAAATAATGGGTGCAATCGCACCCGGCGCTTCGCGATTTGACTAGAAGATCAGAGGCATGGATTGATGACCCAGGAACTATCTGTATTCTGTGCCGCTAAAACAACCAAAGATATGCGTGCTCGACTCTGATTCTCTCGCGTTTGTCTGCAGGATGGACACAGCTGCTGTATTCCAAGAACATAGGCTACAATACAATTGCACTGCTGTATGAGTGTAGGTTAAGGGAAACAGATACTGTATGTGCCAACAGTGAATAGAACATTCGAACATTGGGTGCGTCGATACAATAAAGGCAAGGATTATTGCATGTAATGTATAAGTAGTGCATATTCTGGTAATATTCTGCTTGTCAAAAAATGTACAGTATCAGAGCACAAAATGTTTAACTAATGTGTTGTTATCATGTTTAGTTTTAAGAGTGCTATCGAGTGTTAACCGTGATAGTAAGAAACTGGATGGTCGCACATCTCTTAAACTGAAAGGTCTCACGTCCCACCGAAAACATTAAGCACCTTGATTAGGCCAAACACCCAACAGGACTTCTTCAAGGGCTAAAACGTAAAATGCTGGCAAACAAAGGAGCTGCATGTATCTGCCGCACCCTAAAGGAAGCCCCTAATTGGTCAACGCCGTGCTAAACGTCCAAATTGTCACGATGCCATGCAGTGCTTCTGTATGTCCTATGATGTTAATTAGATATTTATCCATCTCTGATAGCACCTAGAGCAGATGATTGGGTCACTATAAGCAATGCCCAGCAGGCGATGTAGTAAATCGCTAAGCGTCGAAGCTTTTATTTTAGGGCCCGAGAGGGATAGGAGTAATGTCTTCTTTACAACGCATTACATCAAGAGCGCTTACTGTAAACGGACACGGTTTTCAGAATCGGAAGATTATCACAAATGACAGGTCAATATAAGAATGCATGACCTTTATTCTATCGACTACCGCATGCAATCCTCAAGTTTCGTAATCCCCTTTATGAATTTATGACTAAGCAACCAAGGATTAATATCCTACACCTCTAATAGTTTCGATTTGGCCCAACTTTAAATAATAAAATCTGGGGAAAATATTTCAGTTTTTTTTAAGAGATCATGTTTTCAAACAACAGGTACGAGTACGTCACCGCTTCACACACAATGCTACACTTCAAGCCAAAACTATTGTTCACTGCGCCATATCTTTGTAAAGAATGTCTGTTCGAGACATACCCGAGCCAGCTCTGCGTTCTGGCTACCGATGCTCTAGCTGATGCACTACAGTAGCTACCAAGTGCCAATACATGCTGTCACATTTGGTATTTCAACACCTGCCACAAACAGGACGCTCTTCAGCAGTCGTGGAATATGTAAGTTCACTATAATTTTACGTACCTATCTGTTAAAAGCGTAATAAAAGCAGGAAGGTCGAAGCATGCTAACGTGACCTTTCGATAACATCTAATCAACATCTGGGCACGTTTTAGCTTACTCGATTAGATGGGGACAAATCAAGAACTCACGGTGGATCAGTTATTAGGTATGAAGCCTAGCAGGTATGTTTTCAAAGGATCCATCGCTCGGGCAGGAAGGCAAACATGACCAACATAAAAGATTCACGCAGTGCCGACATAAAAGGTCATGAGATATTAACATTTGTTTGAAAAGAAAAAGCTCGTTTACTTAAAAAAAAGAGCCTTATAAAGCTACTTTAAGGCAAGCTAGCTCATTACCTACTTGACTCTTTTGACTGCCGATGTCGTGGCAACCACCGTCCGAGGATCTCCTGGCCACTGTCCTAATGTCGCAAAAACAAAAGGAAATACGAGCTGTGAAGTCTATATCAAGAGAAGAAGGTGTATCGGCGGAATGGATGTCGAAATTGGAACTAACAAATCTAAGGATAAGACGATTGGAGAAGAAGATATCTGGGTATCACTTCAAATGAAGGATTCGTATGCTTTTATCAGTTTATCAGTTATCAAAATGTGCAGTTTTGTTTTGTTGCTGCAATGACCTTTTGATCAACTTGTAGCCATGCGTGCAAGTGCTATGTCTTAAGCAAAACTTTTCTTGTGCGATTTAATTCTTGCTTATGATGCAAAGTTTGTGTTGTATATCAGCAGCTCGAATACTGGCCTTTGTGGGCATGAGTGTTATTTGTTGTGTTACAACAGAATCTTTGTTTGAGCCACTTGGTAAATGTACAAGCGCAATTTTTCCGAAGTTGGCTCCATAAGCTTTGCATAAACACCAATTGCAAACCCTTTTTCTGCCCGATTCCCAAGCTAGTTTAGGAAGGGTAGCATCATATACTCTCGTAACTGCCTCACCAGCCACCTAAAACTGTCATGAATCGCATTTTACTTCCTCTTAAAACAGTACATGGTCGCGAAAGTGAGAATATTTATTGTGATACTTCGATCGGGAGGCGGTTCTAGTCGCAACAAAGGGCACAGACATTTTACAATCCCATAAAATCATTCGCAGGTCTCTTTATAATTCAGCAGACAGATGGACAACTTATCGTTAGCCGATACTTCAGACTCGAATATTCGAGAGCTCTTATGAGCAGACTTTTTGTTGATAATAAAAAGACACGACAGACGAGCCAGACAGTGTTATTTTCTTTCTTTATTTGCACCTGTTTGCGCCATCGGTGCGAAATCGCTCAAATTGAATGCTCTTTTGCAAAAACACCATACTGGGATATTCTCGAATGTTCAACAGCCAGACGTATTGGTTTGCGTAAGAGTAATATAAGGGGCCAATTAGTGGCTTAACAACAAGTAGCGGTAACGTAGATGCAAGTTGTGCAAGTTACCTTCGCTCCAATCCTAGAAGCTTCTCCGAGCTTCGTTCTCGACTTGATTATTCGATAATTTTCTGGCACAAGATGCCCAGCCAATGAGCTGGTTATAAAAGGCGACTAGAAGCAGTGATCAACAGTCATCTTCCGCTACGATGCAAAATGTCTTGGCAAACGCCCTGCGAAGACTTGATGGGCTCCGTGCTTGTCATGAAATGCCACCCTGCTTCACCGGTAGAAAAGTTGCCCTTGTTGCCGAAGGCCAAACAAGCGCCGTCTTTGCAAGAATCGTCATATCCCGTCGCTGATTCGAGAATGCTTCCTCCCCAAATGGACCTGCCCTATTATCCGTGCTAAAAATGGAAAGAAATGCGTCCTGGCTCTTTTTAAACTCGCTAGCTTGCGTAAAGAGTGACGGATATACTGGCTTGACGAGATGCTAAGAAACATGTCATCTGGCCGACGTAGACCCGGTATGTCACTCTGCATGTGCGTATTCCGTGCCCTGTGCTTTTAGTGCCTAATCTAATTTGCATGATCTCGCTCTTGCCATGACTAGCCATTTGTTCAATTCTGTATATTTAGCTGTAGAAAATATTAAAAATGTGATTGTCCCGTTTAGCCATATTGACTGCTGTACTCGACCCCTCTGCTCCCGTTTATTCGCATGCATACTGTATCCCACGCCAAGCAAAGCAAGTGCTACAGTGCAATTTACATGCACACTACAGTGTGCACTTGCTACATGGCGGCTGCTCAACTGTCCCTGCTTCAATCCTTCTATGAAGGTGGCGGTACTTGGTTCCTGGACGAGGAGTACCCGGGGGTGCAGTTCGCTCACTCACCGCGAGGTCGCTCAGACCAGACACGCAAAGGAAGTCCTGTCTGATGGACACTTCGAGACAGAGTAAAGACGTGAGGGGTACAGATCAGGCAGCTCGTAAGCCAAAGAGACTCCACGCAGATAGCCAAGTAGAGTGGCAGCCAAAAGGGACCAGTTCCCAGGCAGGCCCATTGCCAAGCCCCAGTGAAAATGGACCCTCATGTCATGTTATTTGAAATTTGTAGCTCGAAAAGGGAATGGTCGTTGAGATATAAGCAAGATCCTTCTCCGGTCTTAGGTTGTTTTTGAAGGTCCAAAAACCGAATTTGGAGGTGCAGTCAGATGCGCACGCCAGTTTATCACTCGCTAGACAAGTTGCTTCTATCCCTGGAGATCTTTCGAAAGGTAGATAAAGTTGCGAGTGGGGCACGACTCTCTCAACGGCTCAAAAACGTGTTCATCGTGAGGTCAACTTTCAGAGTTATGTGCACTGTCAAAATGTGCCCTGGGGAGGCCTGGGGATTGCGAGTCCGTTTCGCACGCGGCGTATATACTTGTAGTACAGGCACGTAGAGATAGGCGAACGTATATGCTTACACTACCTACAGGCTGGATGCATTTATGATAGGCATTATGGTAGCCTTCAGCGTGGGTTGTCGTGCGCAAGTCGTTACTGTTCCAATTGTTCCAGATCGACAAAGTAAGTGACGATGAGCACCATTCATCCACCTCGCGTCAAAGTCTGGAACGAGTGCCTGCAAATTGGCATCAGCTGCTAAAGTAGGCAGCTTCCGGAATTCCAACTTTAATCCAAAACTTTGCTCCAAGCCAGGTTATGGCTATAGCTTTGACAAAGACTACGGCGAGGCGGCGTCATGACAGCGTTATAAGTCACACTCATATTATTTGCGGGAGTTTAAATCTGATTGATCCCTGCGTTGCCTATCTTTTAGCGTGTATGTAGTGTGAGTATATCGCTCGTTTATCTCTTAACGTGCCTGTAGTATCAGTGTATACGCCGCGTGCTGAACGGACTCAGCTCACTCGAACAATAGCGTGTCCGGAACCTGCCCACTCCCGGCCAGGGGAGACTCTTCCACTTTCCTCCCAACCTCTCAGGGAATGCATTCGAGTAAAGCCAGTATGCCACGATTGCTATTTCTCAGGTCGTTCAGTGAAGAATGATAGCATTTTCACAAAAACTTGCGTCATACTGGCAATATACTGTACCTCACTGAACAAAAGGGTTTTTTTTGGTTCCAGACAATTGTTTCAAAAATATGGGTTTTTATGGGTTGGGTTTAAGTTTTCAAAGATCGGTTTCAGTTGAGTTCGTCTTCAAAATTTTTGGGCTGGGTTCGGGTCGGACTGTGAACCCATAGTCGGATCTGGATTGCAAGTGTTTCGCGCCGAGTGAGTACTTTGAAATCCGAGTCGAAATGGGTCAAAAAGTATCATGGCATAAAAGACTCATCTTCATGTCTAACCTGTGAGTCTCCTCCCACCTCTCGCACTTATTGTGCACGCCAAGTCGGTCGGTAAGGCCACGAACCCCATGTAGGTGGGGGCCCAGGAGTTATGGATCAAATCAGCAAAATGTTTTGTTCTTATAGAAGCGTGATCTTCGTCATAGTCCGCTGGTCCAATCTCTTGACTCATGCTTTTATTCAGAACACCGTGACTTATAGTCTGGCGCCCTGTGCACAATGTAGTAAAATCTGCAAGAAAATATGCCTTTTCATTAACATACAGACCTCAACCAGACGAAGTGAATGTCTATGAAAAAGTCAACGGCAATGAAACATGCATGCATAAATAGAGTTCCAATGTGCTGTGCATAAATGTCATGAAGACAGCTGATTCACCAGTCGGAAAGTGCATTGTGGATGACTGGCATGGCCTACATATAATGGGTTAGGCCCAGCCACTGATCCAGTGGTGCTGCGACGTCAGATTGGCAAGTGAATCGGAAATTGTAGCAGCGTTGGTGCCATGTTTGTAGCGGAGTCGATTATTTCTGTTTGCTTGATTGCCATTGCGGCTGCAGTAAGAATTCAGGGTCGCAGTTTCATTAGATAGCAGTATCTGTAGACAAGTATTTTCCTGTTAGCCGTGCTTTTCATTACACTGGTTTTCTTTCAAACTGAGGACCACCAGCAGTCGAAACAGGACTTGATATCTTGACCTAAGCTCCTAAAAACTCGACTATCATTCCCAATGACCCAGGATTCCTGGGATGAATCCTAGTCCCCTTGTAATCCGCATTTGCTCCAAGAATATTTCTTGTTTAGAACCCATTGTTTACGGGGCTGTGCCACAGAGAGCACGAAACCTACAGCGCCTGCGGCAGTGCATGCACTCCATCGTGCAGCAACCCACGTCCAAATTGTCAACCTTCATGCGTGCCTGGTTGTTTTTGCGAAGAAGGCTATGTCAGAGACGCCAGGGGTGAATGCGTTATTCTTGACACATGCCGCTGTAAGTACACTTGCTTGAATTAAAAAATTTTTTAATGTTTCGATATTCAGCCAGCTCAAGCGGATATCGTAAGTGCGGACCGAATGAAAGTTTCAAGAAATGCAAGCGAACTTGCGAACCAACGTGCAAGGACAGTGATCCACTTGAGTGCACTGAGCCGTGCATCGACTACGGTTGTCAATGCAGGCACGGGTTCGTCAGGGACAGGAATGACGACTGCATTCCGAAGGCCATGTGCACTGGTAAGGCCGCTCATATACTGTAACTTGAACTATTGGCAGCAGCTCACACCTTGAGTGTGCCTCCCTATAAGATTTTTTACTCCAAAGTTCATACCATGTCATGCCAAGGTTCACTCGTCACCTGCGCAAAGGAAAGCCTTCAAATCTCACTGATGTGAGCCCGGTTGGCTGACTAGGGCAAAACTGAAGCATGGCGGTCAGTCTATACTCGAACTTTTGTTACTCAGGCTTGGTCTAGAATGAGGTGGGAGTAGATTAAAGGCGTGAAAATGAGTTAGCAATACCTACTATGGGTAGCATATTCACCACGCGATTGATATCCGTAGAATAGGTGCTGCTGATTAATCGAGTGAAACCTGATGAAGGGTCTTGACTGTTCAGTCCTTGCTACTTGCTAAATCTGCTGGAGAACGATAACAAAGCAAAAGTCCAACTGCGTACGGCCACACTATAAAGCAATTAGAATATCGACTTTGCCTCAGTGTGACTGCTTCATAAACTGAAGTCATGTAATCATCATTTATAAACCTTAGCGCAGACTCTAAGGCCACATCGACAAGGAAACTTGGCCCACCCCAGTGCAATCCGGTCGATTTTAAAATACCCTGCTTCCATTTCAGGTAAGAAACGTTGCGACAAGAACGAAATGTGGTCGAATGACAGCCATGTGCCAGCCATTGAATGTCAACCACGTTGCGAGAATCAAAAACCCAACAAAAAATGTCCCCTTTATTTTACGAATGGCGGATGCGTGTGCAAGGAGGGTTTCGTAAGGACGCGTGATGGCGACTGCGTTGCACCGAAAAAGTGCAAGAAACTAACTAACAAACCTCGCTGCTGCCGCGATGGGTTCGATAACTCCTGCTCTGCTGAAGAACGCAGGCGCTGCAGGTCGGATCGTCGATGTAAGCCCCATATCTACGATCTCATGCCTTCTCTCGAAACAGAACTCGAAATTTTTAGGCCTTGGTGATGAGAGCTGCGGCAAAAAATAGCGGTGGTGCAAGAGATGGGCAAGAGATGCGTGACATGAATTAATGAGAATCAAACACAGAACAATAATTATTTGACAAAAAAATATTTGTATGAGTTTTTTGAAGAAAATGACTTGTCAGCATGCATACTGTTTCTGACAACTATCATTTGCTTGCCAATTAAAATTAATTTGATTCCGTGCATGTGAATGCTCTGCTGCAAAAAGTCTCCTGCTCCTGCTTTTTAGAGGCATGAGAATGTTGATTAGAAGTAGAAGACGTACTAGATTCGTTGGGGTACTCTAAATTTGACAGGAGAAGTACAGATCAACTCAAGCCTTATCGTTAGATTATCAGCAGCGGCAGCATCAGCACCACACCGACTTACATACATGTACAGTACACTCAGAATGGGGAAAATAGGTGTGGGAAAAGCTGCAGATGGCTTTGAAATGCCGCAAAAGGAAAAACATGTTGGAATTATGTAGTTATCACAAACGGTGATTCAGACATAGAAAAATCGGGTCAACTCTAAAGCCCAAAGTACAGTTCGATGCGATGCGTCAATTAAGCGTGCGATGCGACACTTCTGGGTCAACTGACACTGTAAAAAGGTGCCTAAAGGCCGTAGTATAGTTCGATGCGATGCGACGTGTTGTGTGCGATGCGATCGGTACCAATACGATGCGACGTGAAGCTGTGCGATGCGTCACGTTCCGATGCGCCATATTGCTAAATCCATGCAGAATACAGAATGCAAACAGCCTTTACTGTGCCATTCATATCTACCCATCATTTTCCCTGCTTAATCCACATTGCAGAATGACGTGGACCATTCAAGCATGAGTGCATACCTCGTGCATACAAAACCGGGCTAAACATTTTCAAAAGATAAACACTCAAATGATGCAACCCTGTACCCGCTTACAACAGAATTTGAAGCGAATCATTTCGGTGAGACTGATTTGTGCAATTTCACCAACTTATCCATCTCCGTATTCAAAATGTCGATTTGCGTAGCTAGCAAGTCCTGACTACGCCTCATATTTGACAAAGATTGTTGCATTTGATTTTGCAATTTTGGAAGATCAGAGAGTGTGCAGCTTTGCTCGCTCAATCGCCGATGATTCCACTTGATGCAACGAAAACTAAAATGGCACTAGGAGCTTTGCATATAGTATGTGATAAAGCCTGGTCTCGCATACCGATGAATAGCTGTCAGAAACTTGCGCTGATGAATTCGCAGTTTGTGCTGATCGATTGCTGTTTGTGATTTTCGATAGCGGTGGATAAACCATGTGTGCTGGAGGATGGCTGCTGCTGTCTCCTTCTTCTGTAATGATAATAAGAATGTATGACTAGAAGACCAAAATGACACGCGTTCCTAACCGTCTTACTATACTGCATGTATTGCTTAGCATCTCCAGAGGATACAAGACGCATTCTAGTCTACGCAGTCACTAGCAGAGAGAGAGAGGAAACTGGGATTTCTTGAATGCAGAACTGGCAAATATTCAGCTTCTGCAGTAGACCTGAACAAAAATCTTCCTAAAAACAAATATCGGGTAGGACGAAAAATCCATAAAATCTAGAAATTTTCTAACTTTTTCTGCATATCACTTATTCCTACGTGCGAGCGCTGATACAGTTTTGGAAAAAAGATTCAGTTTCAGTAACAGTCAGCTGAATCAATGAATCTCATTGAACTGAATGATGCAGTTTTTTCAGAAGAATTTCGCATCTAGCTATGAACACCTGACGAGAAAAATCTCTACTTTTCTTCATTCAAATAACCATTCTTTCGCATTTAAGACTTTAAACAGCTCACAAGTTAACCTTGCAACCGTTTTTATTCGAACGTGCCATAGCCAATGATTTGAATTCCTTTCGGTGCAAAAGAAAGCTCTGAGCAAAATATTTAGCTCGTCTGGCCAACTACTCAGCAGAGGTCAGCACCCGATGTCCAGCAAATTTTTTGGAAATCCCTTCGCTTTGTTTGGGTCTTTTGTGAGAAAAAATCAGAAGCAGAGGGATGGAAGGCGGAACCGAAGCCCATAACCTGAACAGCGAGTTCAGAAGAACCAACTTTCTGTCTCCTCACTACAAGAATACAAGTATTGTACACAAAAATTTAACAAACCTGCAGGATTTCAGGCGCTGACCTGTGCGGACCAGCGGACCAGAAGTGTCCAATTTATTCAGTAGAGCTTTCATTCCCACTGGTAACATTGCAGTTATCGAATATGTCAAGCTAAACTCATTGATTGGCAAAGCTTTCTAAGATCAAGGAGATGTAACTTTAAAATATTGTTAATAAAATGATTGAAATTGAAGAAATCATGTTTTATATATTTTTATATTGCCGACTGCTTTTCACCATGGGCCTCGCACAGCTTTTAAACCTTTACACTCGGCGCTCACCTGGCAGGAAACGATAAAGCACTACAAATTGTGAAGAGTGGCAAGTTTTCTCTATATTTAGACCGAAATTCGAGCGGATCCATTTTTACGGTCATTCAGGGCTTTTTTAAGGATGACAAAATATGCCTCTAACACGCGATCAAGATAACTCGAATCAGCAATTCGTCTGGCTGCGTTTCGTTTCTGTTTGAGATCTACACGAACATCCGCAAACAGATCACTAAATTTCATAAACGCAGTGATTCGAAAATTGAATCTAACTGAATTATTCAGTTACACTTAAATTCAGTTTTGGCGAAGAGATTTAGTTTCAGTTTTAGTTGCAGTTGACTGCATTAAAAAGATTCAGTTAATTGATAGATTCAGTCTTAGTTTCAGTTAAAAGTATTAACGCTACTCCCTACAGCAGGTGCCTGGAAATCTTCGTCGGGTGTCTGGCTGATAAAAGCAGAATATAAAGATAAAGGAGAAACCAGCAGATAAAATGAGTAAAAAAGGTCCGTAGCACAACATTTTGGGGTATACTGTAAAATTCTTTCTGATGAATACCCTGGTTGCATACTTACCAATCTACCCAATTTCGAATCAGTTATGAAGTTGTTGACTTGCTTTTCAGCACATGTAAGTTCCATTCGCTTACTGATAACTGCTATCAATGCCGATGAGACACCCGCTCCCTAAATCAGGACCAATATACTTGGCTGCAGGGGCATGCATATCTTATCGATATACCATTATGCCAGTTGTAATTGCCAGCGCTCGTCCGCAGTAGGTCTGAGGGATTAGGTCCCCGTACCCTATCGATGTGAACGTGACAATGACCAGCCATATCGAGTTCAGATATTGATTCCGCTCACTCACTCCATTGTACCTGAAAATCGTCAGGGATAAGTTTACAGTAAATATTCAAAAAATATCCCAGTGAGTCAGAGGCGGGGAATTTATTTGAGGGAAACAAGTTTTGGGGGAATTTATGAATGGGGAGCTGACTTTGTCATCGAAGTCTCCTAAACAACTGTTTCCTACCGTCTTTACCTCCTTTTCCATTCAAAGTATCATGGGGTGTGTGATCACTGCATACCTATTAATAAACTAGGGAGTAGGGTTACTAAAATATGGACGAGGGCAAACCAATGACATGTGCGTGGACTCGAAAACTCACCTTTCACACTGTGTCAGTAGCCAAGACATACTAATCCAAAATGCAACGGCAAATGTTATGAGCGCGCTAAGAGGCCTTTCGTGCATCATGGTTTTCAATGCAAACGGGAAATCGACATTGACGTAATTTAAAGCCGCGATGCTTCGTGTTGCAGGGTCCTGATATCGCCGATTATGCAATGCTATGAATCGGCAAATCAAGAATGAGCGAAGGAACATCGGGACTGACAGTACAGCATCCAGTGGAATATAAGTGGATACGGCTGTTCGATGATTTTGTGCGAATCGTTGCCAATCGATTTCGATATTTCCTGAAATCGATAATCTGAGGTACACAGTTTTTTGATTACTCAGAAACTTACCCGGGAAAGGACAAACAGCACAGATAGCCAACTCGACAGCACATTGCAAAACACGTTCGAGCTGCAGTGTCACACGCCAGTCGTCAGCACCACTGGAGATCAGCGATATCTACAGCATGGCCAAACATTGTTTTTCCTCCTCGATAGAAGTTTCAAAAATCAAACATTACCTTCGCGGTCAGCCAATGATACCGTACGATAAAACCCAGTAAAATGCAATTAGTCGACACAATAAACGATTTGATAAAATTTGAAGCGTAGTCACCCTAAAAATATGAAATTTCAGCGAAATGACTTATAATATTTCTAGTATTTTCGAGCAGCCGATCAGCTAGCGCAAGTCTTACACTGATTGGCACTTCAAGCGACGTCCCATTTTGGGATCTCAGATCAAATTCAACACAACTAACCAGCAAAAAATGCGTACCTTCGAAATAATTCTAGAAGCGCACAACTCCGATTCGACCACCGTCAATATAATGCCAATCATGGCTAGGGCGACACTCCAATCGCAGGCTCTCATTCTTTTATGCATCAATTGCTTCCTCGTGTAATAGACATCATTGCCTTTCTTTTGCAATGCATAAAAATTTTGCGGCCTAGCGACGCGCCTGCGCCGTAATGAAATATCGTTTTTCTTTTCTAGTCGATTCGATTTGCACTGCACAGTTTCATCGATCGTAATTGCATCAATTTCGTTGCGGTCGCAAGGTGATCTTAGCAGACTTTCTCGTTCAATTTCGATGGTCGGATCAGATACAGCATTTGGTAACTGATCCATCAACTCGTGCTCTTCAGCACTAGCCGTCATGGGCGATATGGGAGCGGAGCCATTCGATAGGAGCCATTTGTATTTGGGAGAATAACCCGAAACTTGCATAAATTGGTGACTGACGTCGTAAAGTGCATTGCAACTTTGATGATCAGACGACCTGACCAAACTCGATTCAATGTTCATCGCCGCATCCGAGTACGTGTGTCTGATGCGACCACCCCGGATGGTTGATGCCTGAAGAAAGGCAAGAAACTCTGCTAAAGCGGATCTACGTGAAGCATTGAAAGTAGGTGAGAGAAAAGATATTTGGACCCTGTTTATAAGAAGGACCGCATGATGAGAGGATGCGGTGAAAGAGGGGAGGCAGGTGAAAATTTAATGCCGCTACGAGTGTGCTTATATTGCACTGAATCAAAAGCCGCCGCGACCTGTTTAGCGATAAAATCTGCAGGGAATGGACGTGAACTACTTTTAAGAAATCGACTGAGAAAGACCAAGTTTGTCAGTCAAAGGGAATCCTGGAATCGTTAAAGGCACATCGGATCGTATATATGTCATATGCATCCCAGTGGCCCGATCGAAACTAACAGTATCATGCCCTCGAAAGGCGAAACTAGAATGAGACTAAAACACATTAGAAGACATTAGCTTCCCCTCGGTCAATGGGGTAGCGCGTGCAGACATCGGAAGCCCGCTCTAATGACCATGTCTACACTGCCATATGCCACGAAATGGTATGCTAGGAGAAGATGAATTCCCACATTGGCCCCTAAAAAGGCAATGAAAAGACACAAACATCGGGCGCCGTATCAGCAGCGATCCTGGACTGGAACAGACACTGCAGTTGGCTTCAGGATTATTAGGAAAATTAGGAGTTTATTAGACGCTAAAAAAGTTTTTAAACAGATGAGCAAACTTGGACTTATCCAATGATACTCGAACTAGAGTCGATGAAATCGGTCAAACTTGCTTTTATCTGGAAGTTGCTGTAAGCAGAGATAGAATTACGGTAGAACAGACGGATCAAAGGGTGAGAAATAAGATTTCAATACATTTGAAATGCGGGAATGATTTTGGGACCCATCATTTAATATCAGAAAACTTTTTTTGATAACACACTGTATTCGGTAATAAAGACAATTTTTTCCGGACCCGTCATACAGAGGCTGATTTGAGAGGGTGGGGAAGAACAAAGGTTCACTTTGGAACCCCTTATAATCAATGACATTAGCCAACAAAAAATAAATAACATTAAAATCCAGGACAACACTCCATTGCGCTGGCTCTTGGGGGGGGGGGGGGGGGGGGGAGGCAGAATTCAAGGTCTAAGATGGGCTTCAGCTGTTTCTAAAGGTTCTTTTTGAGACATGATTGTCAAATAGGCACATTTAAAAAGGTTGCCATACTTGATCCAAATTTCCACCCTTCATTTCATAATATAATATGCCCCTCCCCGGGGCTTAATAATTTTAAACTTGGCTCAGGGCTTAGCAGCTCACGGCCAGGCTAAAACTAGCCACCTAATTAATCGATTCTGGGTCAGGGGGACAGTGAATAAAACGAAGGCACTTTTTCAGGTTGTCAATTTTCAGATTACAAGACCGCTAAAACTGTACAGTGAACCTTCAAAACTAAGTCTCTCCTTGAACGTGGGCCACGCCGATCGATCGACTTCCAAGTCGTTTCTAACCAGCGAGGATTAATTACATATAAAACCAGTTTCGACAAAGATGTTTAATAGCCGCAAAGAAATCAGTTTTCTGAGCTTTATAATGCGTACAGCTTCGAATAAGTCAGTTTGGGGATTGCTTGCTTATTGCCGTAACAACGACATAGTTTCGCCTTCAGTTCAGAGAGACACTAATTTTGAGTGCGAGGTAGGCATTGATTAAACAAGTCAAGACAGCAAGAAGAGGCCAGGAAGTACGGAGAAATTACAAGGATACCTCGGGCTATGTTCCAATTTCGCCCTCCTCCTGTGCAGCAAGCCTGCGGCTATGATCTAAGACGCTGCACTGGAAACCATGCAAAAATTTCACGCGTTTTTTGCTTTATAGATAATAAACGATAACCATGAAAACCCTATTTAGGCACCCTTAATTTCCCCCATAACAAACGCGCGTGTTTAAAAATGCCTTATGCGTGCCTACTTCGAATAACGTGCAAAAATACAGGTAACTTTTTCGGTCTTCCTGCGCGCGAACTCAAATTTAAACTTAAATTCGCGCCAATATTTGCTATGACTTTTTGGCGCCTCCTGAAACGCCTGTTATTTTTGCTTGCCCTTCATCGCAAATGCATCCATAAAGACGAATAAATTTTTGTATTATTTGCCATGCAACCCCACAATATCGGCTGATGGGAATTATTTGTTCGAATGTTACAGCTATGACATGCGAAGATTGCTTTTCCGAGGTTTGAATATTGTAAAATCAGCGGCTTAAACGATCAGAGATCTAACATGGGGATACAGAATTTAATTTTTTAAAATAATGCTACGGTACAGTACCAGAGAATTTGACCAATTGGTACAGCTATATAGTCCCACATTCATTGAACATCAGTCAGTTTCCCACCTAATTCGACTCGAAGGACTATAGATCTCAGCAGAAAAGGCATAATGGGAATCATTTTGTTTTTAAAACAGGGCCTCAAGACGCGGAAGACAGGTGGCGCGAGAATTAAGATCGATCCGCTTTGTGAATAAGACCCCTTATCAAGAAAACTTTTAATGATAGAGGGAAAAGCAACCTTTTTCTGCTCCTACCTCGTCAGGTGATGGCGATAGTAAGATACGTCGTTTTTTAAGTGCAACGGCGCTACCATCGGTTAAGCTATGGTTCCTGGGCATCAGGAACATGACCTTCCTGGTCGGCCCTTTGCATGATTTATTTCTTGATTTCTTAGCAAAAGAAGATGTAAATGATGAATTCCAATTATAATCAACATCCGACGAATCAAATTGATCTTCGCAACATTCGCTGTCCATATTGATTGATTTCGATCAATTTTGGAACCACGGGCGGGCAAAAAATAATTACGCTAGGTTGAAGTGGAACAGGACAAAAAAGGGCAGCCGTTAGAAATTAATTGCCACCATTACGGCCTTCTCCTATGCGACTACGGTCGGCCAATAAAACCTTTTCCGCCATGACACGAGTTCAAGTTTCGTTTGCTTCCATTCCGGCCGAGAGAGTGAGCTACATGCACTGACCAATGCACACTCGCCCTCTCACTCGTTGGACAATGAAGCAGAGCGTGAGAATTTTCACAGCAGGAGTAATGAAAAAAGACCAGTAAAAGGATGCTTGCTGAGTAGGTCTCGTGTTGACATTTCTCGACCGGCTTCACTTTCTAAATCCCCCTAATGGCTGCTATTATTGGCCAGTTTTTTCTACTAAACCAACCAGTCGTTTTGGTGCGTTATTTCTTTAACAAAAAAGGCTAGCTTAAAGTGGAAGGCAGCGCTAAAAGATGCTCTTTTTTAAAAGCTGAGCACAAATAAGCGGACAGGCACAATCCAGAGAATACTAGAACTCTTTTGTGAGAGACGCATGGCTGCGTGCACTACTGATACATATTCTTCTGTTCCAACGACCATTGCACGATGTCGCCACTTTTCAGTTGGCGTGTATCGATTCCACACCGCGTGTCATTCCCGTTTACTTTCAGTTTCCAATAATGATTGGGCCCTGGCAAGATACCGTTGATGCTGGTCACCATGTCCCCGTATGGTGCCACAAACAGTGTCTTGAATGTGAACTGTTGATTAGTTCCTTTTGTAGACGCCGCTAAATTCCGCATGGCCAAGCTGACTGTCATTTGAGGCACGTGAGGAGAATAGCCTTCATAAGAAGGGAGTAGGTTGTTGGCATTCTCGTTGGTTTTGATAAGAATAGTGACAAATTTGCCCTGAATTGTCTGGCCGCATCGATTATCGCAACTATATGCTGCAGGATGAAATGCATAAGAGAAGAGTAGGAGCGCGATGAATAGTGCAGCCATTTTGTGACAGATTTCGATGGCTGATATTCATATGCGGGTGCATAGTACGTAGGACCTGTTTTATGAGGGTTGGAGCACTTACTCCCATCGCGAAAAACCAAAAGAAAAAAGTTTCTGCTGCGCCTCAACATTAAATCGACCCAAATTTCATGGCGTTCTGCTTAGTTTTCAGTCAAAACAGGCTCAGGCTGTTCCATCAATCCTAGCCTTATCTCTTGATCCCGACAGAAAGGCTTACGTCTGTAGAAAGTAGAGTGGGTGGGTAGCTAGGGGAATGCCATGGTGCTGTTATGGCTGACTGATGCTCGTGATCTTTAGGCTGCTCGAGTGTGTTGGTTGAGTGAATTAAAACAAAGGTATTGATCTCATGTAGAAATTGGAACACTGACTCACAGGCTGCCCTTCGAACGAAAGGGAAAAAATAAAGGTCTAAAGTATGAGAACATTCTTTTGGGCCAGTCCCACTGGGCATTTTTGCCTGATATCTGATGTATTTGTTTCAATGTCTTCTCACGCACGGCAAGAAATAAGGCATTTACTGTATTTTGCCGCAAACTTTATTTTACGCAATGTGTGTCACAGGTTAAACTGTGGGTCCGCTAGCAAGCGCCACTGACGGTAATAGTCGTGAGGTAAGCAACTGAAACAGTCGGTTTCGCTGTTAGCCATGCTAGGCAGTGTATCTGCATATTGGTAAAATATAGTTTCAGATCAGCGTTCCTAGGCTACTAACCAAAATTATGAGATGTTTGCCTAACAGATTTGGCTGCACTGTGTCAAATCACTTCACGCATGCTTCCATAGTTTATTGAAGCCGTCAGCGACAAAAATTAAAAGAATTCACGGCCTTGGCATCGCAACTGTTATTTACTTAGCCATACGTTCTTCCACGAAAGGCTTGCCGCCAGGGATTGGATTTGGCTGACGACGGACGTCCGTCCCCTTCGTCTTCACTAACAAGGATCACGTTTCCATTTTCATCGAATGAAAATGTTTGACTGTCTCCGGCCCACTTGGCCAGTACGTTACCTATAAGTGAGACTTTATAAAAACCCTAAAATGCATTTGGCACTTTGTCCATTTACCTCGTCCGCCACTTTGAGCTCTTATGGGTCCTCCGAACATTCGTTGGCCCGATGCCATGTTGAGGACTATGCAGACTAGGAGCAAAGAAAAAACGAATCCACAAGTTCCACTGCTTAGCATGATTGTCCACGACTCGACGACCAGACAGCAAATGTCAAACTAACTTCTCTTTTGGACACAATGTGTCTCTTACGTAGAGCGTGGGCAGAGTAAGTGAACGGTGGAAAGCTACCAAGGCAGCACCATAGAGGCGCTACGGTTGAATAAGAAAGAGCTTTTTCGCCCAAGGAAACTTCGTTTTTGTATTATCTATGCACAATTATAACACTGTGCGGCGCTTTTTGTCGAAACAGGTCAGCAGGGCGAGATGAGGCGACGTTCTGATCGATGCAAAGAAACCGAAGAACGAGAGACGAATTAAGAAAGAGGCTTCTTAGCTGCTTCAATTATTTATAATGGAAGATCAATGCACCCTTCGTCCCGATCAGCCTAATGTCCAGAACCTTGAGCCAGGCAGACTGCCTAATCGGGACGATCTCCGGGTTGTCGGCTCGTGCCACATGACTGGATTCAACCTTGTGTGCCCATCCGTGGCTCCTATTTACCTAATCTTAACATAAGAAAAAGAAAAAGAAAAGCTCTGATACTTTTTATTAGCAAGATTGGAAAATGCCGACTCAAGTGAAAAAATTTTTTAAAAACTCTAATGAAAAATTGTTCCAAAAAGTTTTACGAGTACGGGTGCCAGGGTCGACCGTACCGACATTTTTAACTGTACCCGTACTGTACCGTAAACCAAAAACCATCTTAGCAGTTCAAATTATCAAAGGGTGTTCCATAACGATAGCAACAGCCTTATGGCCTAAAGACAGAAACTGCAGCCTGGCAGGTCTCTAATTCAGGAACCAACTCCATGAATGCTCGCATCCAAACTTCAGAAAGCAACTTTTGCTCAGCATCGAGTAGAATTCGTAAAACTTGGGCCAGAGTCTGCTTTACTTGAACGTGGATTATAAGGTGGTAACTTTTTAGAACTGCTGATCTCACAAATCATCACACAAAACATTATAAAAGTCGGGACGGCCGTTTTGGCCTACTTTTAGCGCCGTACCTGAACCGTGCCATATAACCCCCAGTACGGCGGTGCGTCGACCCTGTACCGTTAAGCGTTTTTTGTTCATCCAGCTAGCTATTGTTTTGAAAAGCGCCTTGAAAGTATGAAAACCAGCACATGCGCGCCTTTAAAGGCAAACAAATTTGAGATGCATGGCTGGTGTGCGACATGAATAGTTGAAACTATTATTTCCACAGTAAATCGCGAGCTCGACATCGTATCTGGGAATTTACTCTCAATCAGTACAGCAATGCTAACGTTATTCACACTAATCACACCAAATACGCACTCAAATTTCCCTATCCTTCAAATGTTACACCTTCCAAAAAATCTGACCCGTATACGCCCCTGCTCTGTTGAGAGCTGTTCCATTATTTCTCTAACATTTGCTTATTTTCGATTCATGTCCTTTTCTATTGAGTGCCAGCAGGCGCGATAAACATCATTCAATGCGAAGTTTTCGGTAGAAAGCGAACTCTGCTTGAAAATAGCGTTTGGTCACCGAAAGTTAAACTCATCAAATTGTTGGACTCAAAACAGCGCTCTATAATAAATCATTGACCTGTCTCTGAGCAGTTTAATTGCAGGCACACGAGGAAAAGATGAAGTGGTTCAAGGTCATATGGACTGCAGAGA
Source organism: Mesodorylaimus sp. YZB2_4 (assembly GCA_030248295.1). NCBI lineage: Eukaryota > Metazoa > Nematoda > Enoplea > Dorylaimida > Dorylaimidae > Mesodorylaimus > Mesodorylaimus sp. YZB2_4. The sequence goes on from JASANH010000514.1 coordinate 112,032, forward strand.
TAGATGGTTTTTATTGTGTCTATTGCGACTGACACGGCCTGTCGATCGGCGGAAAAGAAAATTTAGTTTTTTTGTATCGCTAGGTTTTTCGCCACAAGCTAGACTCCCTATAAACTAATTATCTAGTCTTAGATGATTGAGTCTTTGATAGATGATTATGATCAGATAAGAACCTAAAGGTCTAACCCGTCGATAGAACACTGATTTTCCGTGTTCCCAATACAAGAACGCTTTTGTGCTTTTTGCTTTGTATTCTTACTTCGCTAATAATTTTTGCAGCCCCCCCCCCCCCCCGAATGTGGGTCTAACAATCTGATGTAAACGCTAGCTTTTTGAATAAAGAATGGGAAATTGTGTCAACTGCATCAACTCTGGCACAGGAATATATAGCTTATCTTTCTAATGACTAGAGCACACAAGATACAAAAATTGAAAAACTGCAGCACTATTGTACGAGTCTTTGTACATTCAAGGTTTCATGCGCAACAATTGTAATTTCGGATGGGCTGATCAAGGCTATACGAGTAGCCAGTGGGCAATTGGGTGATCTGTTGGGAGAAGCGACCAGCGAGGGGTCCAAATGCTGCAGCACGCCCCATTAAGAAACATCACGAAAACTGCAATTGCCCTTGCTCTGATGCTCTGCGATAGGAAACGCCAGACATCCAGGCTAGGGACTATACATACATGCGGAATTCCAAGCCTCCTAAGGCCCTTTGTTTATAAGCGAGCTGGTTAGATGATTTTTCCGGGGAAACGTTGAGGAAAGAAGGAAGGCTAGGCTGCAAGAATATCACTCCATGTACAGCGTATAAAAATCACATAAAGTACAGATACAAGAATTCTGGCAGCGCTAATTTCATTGTCACTGCACTGTCAAAAAATAAAGGCAAAGGATTGCACACAAAAACGACAAAGCCTTCCAACCAATGATTTAGTATGTCTTAGAACAAAGACTTGTCCAATTTTCCAGTTAAGTCTGACTTCGCTTCAATTGCGCGGCATTTTCTAATCATTTCGGGTCCATTATCTGACACTAGTTCCGCTGACGGTGGCTCTGTATTTATCAGGGGTGCCGCCCAGCCAACGAGCTCCAGTTTCGTTGGTTGCCGTGTGATCAGCACAGAGCCCATGGGATCCTCGCACGGTGGTTGCCAGGACATCGTAGCTCAAGGACTGTCTTCAGTAAGGAGCCTGGATAATAGGTTTGCGCTAGTTTTATATTGTTTTTCATATTCAAACGATAAGGGGAAGGTTACCTTCATCTTCTGAGAAAAAGTATATAATTTGATAAAATGTTAAACGTTAGATCTAAAAGAAAGCCTTTCTCTTCTGCATGTTTCGCTTCCTAAAGAATAATATTTGGCGGCAAAAAAATTGTTTGTGCCAAAATGCGTAGGACATTGCAAATCCAATCAATTTTTTTTTTTTTATCCTTATCAGATTTATGGGGGAAGTCGTGTAGGCATATCGATAGCCCTTTGTCGTCCTGTTGATATTACAGTCAATATCCTATTTTTAAAAAGTCGGCATGCTCAGTAGCTTCTTCGAAGGGTATGAAGAAAAAACTGAGCCTGTGTCGAGTGCACTGTACTGCTAGTCGGCTTCCAAAGCTAGGACAGGCCATAGCGGCAAGATATGTCGAAACTGATGCCGTATATAAGTCTGTGCTTGATTTCTGGTTTGCATTAACCCCATCCCCCCCCCCGCCCCCCCAGCTGTAATGTCCTTTAGCCTCTAGAACGAGGCGCCATCCGCTATTTACACCTGATGGGACGGGAGGCCCCTTTGCTCCCTACCACGAGTGTTTGTGACCGCAACGGAAGCATTTGTATGGCTGTGTAGACAGGGCGTGGACATACGCTTCACATAGACACCCGCAGGAAAAGGTCCGAAAAAGTGATTAGAATAGAAAATAGGAGAGCACAAGAAATTTTATTTGCGCGCCTATGCGTCGCCGCGCTGATCATGGGCTGTACTGTAATCATGATTCCAGTCATGTAGTTATGCTCTATTAATGTGATCTGGTGGGCAGAGCCCGATAGAAAAAAATTTGCCTCCTAGCGACCAACTTAAGCATGAGTCACGCCTGCCCAGAGAAATGTAAGAGTTATACTGTAAAAACATATTTATTCGGCTTTGTATGCAAGACTTCACATCAGTGTCGTTTTTAATATTACACATGCAAACAATCCCATTGAGCTGTGATGCAGGATAATGTCGTCTCTGAATTTCAAATTGGCACTAACAGAGCAGGATCAAGTAGCGTTTATGACAAGCTTTGATTTTTGGGAGAAGAGGCAAACCAGCCACCAGCAGGACAACTAGTTTTCTTGTTTTTATGGATCCGTAGTATTTACTTTGGACCCAGGCCTGAGCCAGCAGGAAATTGATACCTTCTTTGACATCTATCTGGTTTTCTTGACATGACCTGGTCTTATTGTTTTGATTCTTGTTAGACTAGTTTCTCGACTATACTCCCGTGGAGTAGGAAGGTATATAAGGTGGCGTCTTTCGATGTCTTGACGGCTACTATTATTATTATGTACGCTCAGTAAAGATATTATTCACGATGGCTCGCTTTCCGCGTCGAGCGACGGCCAACCGATATTCTCCGTATTCTACACGTTCGTTTGGTAAGCTGTTCTGAATGTGGTGTAGTTTGAGTTAGTGAACGTTCGCCCCTAGACATCAGTTAGCTCGGTAACTACATCACAGAGCAATGACTGCTCATAGCGCACTTTAAATGTCTATTAAGAACCTGTTTGTTTGACGTTACACGTATTTTTCATTTCAAAAAGGAATGCCGAAATTAAAAATCTTTACAAATATAGTACTCTGCCCGCAATACTTACTGTATGTATTATATTGACTGATGCACAGCCTCATTCTCATTCATAATAATTTCGGCTTTGAATGAGGTGTCGACAATCTGACACCTGGCATTTTAAACAGATCTCAAAATTGGAAACGAAAATATACCCGGGCCTATTTCTAATGACTTTGTTCTTGCCTTATGTTCTTGTTTTCAGCTTGGATGCTTTATGTGGCGAAAACATCGAAGCGATCGTGGAAGCGAAAACTCTTGCCCTCCACTTATCAGCTCTACTCGAACATACCTTTCCCAGTGCTCGTTAGCTGATTGCTCAAGCATGTCTACCGCATTTACTACGTGTCTGGTACTTTGTACTCAGTCTTGAGCTATGCACACACGCACAAATTCTGTGTTCATCCATCATGAACGATTGACCCGCTCATCAACCCGCTTCTAGATGACTTACACTAGGATGCATAGGACGAAAACGAGGCAACCTTGCCTTCGGACTTATGTAAATGCACCCTATGTGCTTGTCTTTACAAAACTTTTTAGACAATGGCGGTCGCCCAGTTTCAGGCATTCATCGTGCCGGGCACTAAGCGTCTAATCGTAAGCCCCCCTATGGGTGTATCTGCTACCGCTTGCCGGTTGCGAGCTGAACATTCCTCGCCTGGCTGTCCAAATGGAACATACTGGTATTGTGACCGCTGCTGCCCTGGGCCAGTTATTTAAACTGCGGTAATCAAACTTGGGCAAGCCTTTGTTGAACATGCTGTTACTATACTGTATGATGATGTATACTTGAATTCGGGCCTACCACCGAATGTTACTCTTTTTCACTGTTTTTGGTATGACTCAGAAAACCACCCAATGAACTTAGTCGGTTCGAGTCATGGCCATGCACTACACTATGCTACGTTCTTGTATAAAGCATGAATGCGTACCGCAAGGCGTAGAGCGATGCGCCTAATGTGTCTCAGAAACTTTTTCCAAATCAAATGTCCCTTGAACGATTCCATACAGTACTGTAGAGATCCACCCCTAAAAATCCACCGCTCCAGCATTCCTGGAGGTCGGCAGATCGATACTCTCCCCTGGCGCCGTATTATCCAAGAAGCGGGAATTCCTGTAAGGTCCATTCCCCACGCGGGTGAAAATCCCGCGGGAAACCCAGCCCCCTCACTGGATTCCCGGGTTCCCATTTCACCTACTGTATTCTCAAAGAAACTACTGTATTCTCAAAGAAACTTGTCAGACTGGATTTTTGCCAGTCTGAGACGGCATGAAGGGAGGGGAAATCTTTCGTGGTCCCAGTGGCAGTTGACGTTGTTGATGTAAATCTAAGCATGGGTCTGTTCTCGAAGGAGGAGAGCAAATTAATTGCTGAATTTTATTCTGATCCAAATAATTAAAAAATTTTTGAGCAGTTCTGTTGGAGGTCCAAATGTTAATTTCCGTCGTAATGCATTGACGAAGAAGTTGATGGAGTTGTTGAGTTCTAAGTGGCCTACGAATCCAGTTTCTGTTAAGCAAGTGCGCCAGAAAATGCGAGATATCAAGAAAAGTGCTAAGGAAAAACCTTCCCATAATAATCGAGTCAAGAGGCCCACTGGTGGCGGTCGAGGTGAAACACTTCCTTGGCCGCCGAGGAGGTCATGGCGCCGAAAATGGGTAATACTCTAGCGTTTCTTGGAATTCTAGGCAGCAGGATTGAAGCTGGTAGCACTTCAGCGATTGCATGTTCAGAGGATTGGGATGAAGGTAACTTTGGGAATGGTTTCGGCTTACACCTGCACCATGGAGCACAGGCTGCACCTCGCTCTGCTGCATAGGTACTTGCTATGGGACATTGACTGTTGGACTGTGACGCATGACTGCTGTGCTGTAATGCTGGCTGGCCAAGACTCCACCTTATCAATGTTCAACCTGTGTGATCTTGCAGACGCATTCCTGAGAGATGACAATTTGGACTGGGTTGATGGGTACCCGAGTCCAGCGTCGACTGAGCGACAGCAGCCGAGTTCCAAAGCCAGCTCGACATTGGCCACTGTGAATCACTATCAAGACCGCGCTTATGGCTTATCCAACCAAATACAGTCGAGTGGCAACGAGACGTTCAACAGTTAGCTATTGACTATTGGTCAGCATGATGCAGCGAGCCAGTTCATGACACCAAGCCAAGCTGGTGCAACCTCAACTGTTCTGAAACATCGTGCAATCCAGTCTGCTACTCGTACTACAAACCACCAGCAGAGTAATGCCGCTGGCAACCCCATTTCTCCGATCACTGTCGCTCATGTTGGCTCCTCGAGTAATGGTTCTAATCAAAGCAATGCTTCGAGTGGTTTGGTCGAAGGTGGACAGCAACTTATAGCCCTAGTCCAGCTGGAAGTGTTGGACAAACAAAAGGAAGTGCTTGAGGAGCAAGCGCGATTATTTGCAATGCAACAAAAAGCTGTTGCAGAATTCCGCACATTCGTTTTTGAGTATCGCATGCATTTAAGAAATTTGAGCCTGACCGGCCTTGAATGTGCCGAGTGACATGCCAAGTTTGACGGAAACTCTGAATGCAGCCATTGCTCAGCTTTGAAGGCTCTTTTCTGCTGCTCGATGAGTTACACTGATTGATGTGGTAAATTTGATTACATGGATGAGAAAAATGATACCGCGGACGTCGTCACGCAGTGGTCCTTTAAAACATGGTCATCACTTTTCAAACAATATCTCATACAGCCGCATGCATGCAAACTTCCAGCCAAGGGCACTCATAACTGCAGAATTCAAACTCGCCTCTGTCTCCATATACTGGCCGTTATCTGCCTTAGTCTGCACAGTGCACTTCTCTTAGTTTGTTCACGCTCAGTCCATGGGATCTCAAGACCAATCTGTCGATCCTCATTTCGTATATCTGAATCTTCTAGGAACTCTGGCTGGCCCCGCCGCTTGGCAATGTTGTGCAGAATGAAGCAAGCCATAATGTCGTAGGCCGCATTTTTTAGACACCGCCGGTTTTCTTGATGAAGCATATTCAATGATCACACGGGCCCTCGAGTGGACTTTGTTATAATAGATCTCTTCCGGCGTTGTGGGGCGGAGTACTGGCCGCAGCAACCAATATCTGAGACGGTATGCGCTGTCTCCTAAACAATACCCAGCGTTGGGTCCTGCTCCATCCTAGCCCAAAGAGAGCTATCACGTAAAATGAATGCATCATGGGTAGAATCAGGCCATTTGACCGCCACATTAGTGAACTCGAAATCAGCGTTGCAAGCGCCTTGAACATTGAGGCTATGGTATCCCTTTCGGTTAACGTACTGTTCCTCACTCTCTTGGAGCTTCACGATCCGAATGTGCGTGCCATAAAGGCAGCTAATCACGCCAGGAAATCCAGCGATATCATAGAATTTCCGCTTCTGTAAGTCTGCGTTTTCTCCTGTTGGAATCGCGATGCATCCCTGCAGACGGCGGCAAATAGGTTTTGCCGTAACGCATTTCGACACTGATGACTGCGACACACCGATAGTATCACCAGTGACCAACTGAACCGACTGATAAGGCGTGATTCCTACTGGTCTCTCTTTTCAAATCTCTTCGAAGGTGGTCACATAAATCTCAAACACTGGCTTTGTCAAATCGAAATCTCGCATAAAATTCCTCTTCACTGTATTTAATGAATGGCGAGTTCCGCAGCCTGTACGTCCTTCGTCTTTGATGAGTTACACAGCGATCAAGAAAGTCTATGTTCATGAGCGCAGCCATGTAGGCGAAAGCAGTCCAAGACACTTAAACCCCGCGCCCATAGTGACTTTCCTTTGCTCAGACAAAGAGAAAATTTTGAAGGGATTCCCGCGAAAATCCCCGCGGGGAAAATTTTTAAGAATACGATCTCCCTCTACCCTGCGCTGGATTCCTGACAGGGCCCTGGCTGGAGACGCCAGCCTCTCGGGTTGATGTTTCAGCGTCATGTATAGTCGCGAGACTTTTTTTATCTAAATTTTTGTGGGTCGAAGCCCGTTTTGGCTCTAGCCGGCCAGCAGTCAAACCGTATAAGCTGCTGTGTGTGCTGTTCCCCGCACACACAGCAGCATCCCTGTGCGTGTCTCCACTGGGAGCACCTCCACGCGAGGGCATCCTGGACTGGGCGGACACCGACCTCCTCGGACGATGGCGGGCGGGTTTTGAACCCTGTTGGTGTTCGACAGCCGAGACATGGCTTTTGTAAACGTCGTGGGACAAATAGTGCTCTCATATCATTTTTAATAGAAAAGGAACAGAAACTTGTTAGTATAACTAAAAAAGTAAGATTAAAGCTACTTCAAATGATAAGCTTTGAAGTATTCCTCGTAATCCTCCTAACTTAGAGAATCATCTAATTCTTCTCAGTCCTGTCAAAATAACAGAATAAGCTCCTTTTCCTGAAAGAGCAAAATTCCGGTTGAATCATATTAGGCTGTCTGCTAAGAGTTAATATTGGGTTTATATACTGAGGAGTTTATTGTTGAATTACGGTGTTATTTTTTCATAGAGTTTATCCTATTCAACTTTTTTATAACGATTGCTTTGATTTACAATAGGGCTACTAACTCTTTGTTGCTAGATCTTTTGCTTTGATTGAAAAGGATGCTAAGACAGGTAGTTGCCCTGTCTACTTTAAGACACTTGGTGCTAATATATTTAGCTCTTGCTGCTAGTCAATCTACTCATGACTCACTTAACAGTGGAAATAAACATGTTTGATAGAATTTTTCTGGATCTGAAGAAAGCGTTTGATCAACTGCCTCATCGTCTGCTATTGGTACGGCTGCAAGCTGATCACCATATACCGCCTGTACTGCTACGCTGGTTAGACTCTTACCTTTCGAATCAATCGCAGCACGTGGTTGTGGATGGCTCATTGTCGAAGGAAGTCGATATTCCATCTGGCGTCCCTCATGGCAGCATTCTGGGCCCCACTTTATTTGTTTCCTACGTCGATTCATTGCTGCATGATTTCCACATCAAAGTCCTAGCTCTTCGACTTCAGGCCTACGCCGACGACACCGGATCGTTCGTTCACATCATTTTATCTATGTTTTTTTACAATTTTTTTTGTCGCTGCGTTGATAGGAGCTTAGACAGATAAGCAATAAGCCAGTCAGTCAGTCGTGTCGTGTGACACCCACCGCTTGTCTTGACGTCCTCCACGGATGGCGCCTTAGCGTCTTTCCGACCTAAACCAGGTTCCTTTTTGCAGTGCACAACAATTTTCGAATCTCACAAACGCTTACATATCCGTATTTTTTAATCAATATCTTCATTTTGTGAAAAGATATAATATACAACCTGTTTTCTTTGAGGATTACAAGCCCTTCACGTGCCGCTTGTACGTTCCCTAAGAAAACAGATAGTAGGTATTGACATCCCAAGAGATATGGATATGATTTCGATATCGATAAGATGCAGATTTGGATATGGATATCAACAGTAGTCACAACTAGCCTCGAAGTAGCAGACATCAGAACTGTTTCGCTAAAAACAGTCACAAAATGCTTAAGATTCAAATTTACAGCGCTGTCATAAAAATGAATTTAAAAAAAATTAAACAAGAACGAATACCCGTGCCCAACCCGCACCAGGCGACCCTTACCCAAACCCGCCGGTTATGGGTGGGTACGGGTACGGGTGCGGGTATGGGTAACCATGCAGGACTCTGGATGGGCTGGGTGAACCCAATCGACAGCCGAGGGCGTCTACTCATTTAGCTTCCGTCTCTTCGCTCAGAGCGCCTCAATAATAACCGGGTAAGTCAACCAAGACCTGCTGGCGAGGGTTTTCGGTTTGAGAACTGAAGTGATTGAAGTGGGGCGGGACGACCCCAGCCGCCCGCTACCAAGCAATAGGCAGCGCCGAACCACCACTGCCGGGCATATCATTGTTGGGCCTAATAAAAGCTATATGCAAGTACCTTTATACATGGACATAATTTAAGTACTGTATATACTGGCCTGTTCGCTATACTTTCCGAAATGGTCGGACTTGTAATTCTAAGAAGACCCACTGTCGGAGGCATCCGATATTCTAGCTACTTAGCCTGGCATCTAAAGGTATGTTGTAAAATCAAGTTGGTCAAGCAGAAAAATTGAGTTGCTACTGCACACAAGCTGACCGTGAGAAAGGTGGCTTACAACTATGTACATATAAAGCGAGTGGTGCATCGTAATTTGCAGAATATGATAAAAGCAATGACCTTACAGAATCACTCAATATCGCGGTACGCTAAAACCTGACGCCTGAAAGCACCTCACGAAACTATGGTGGCCCAAAACACATCAAAATGATAGGGAATGCTAGAAATTTGTTTCTGATGGAAAGCATGAGACGTTCACTGGACAAGAAGGCAAAGCGCTCCAAAGCCAGGCAGGCACTGAGCAAAGCACTTAAATGTTCGATCAAATGTGGCTATTCAATTAGCCCCCCCCCCCCACACCCGAATAAGACCCCCGTAGACCTCGATCGATAATTATGGTCCTCATGAGCCTCCGCCATGTAATTTGGCCTTCATAGCAACGCCAAATTTGCGGGGAATTAAAACTATTCAATGACATTTGGTCTAGCACGGTCTAGCACAAGTATGGTATGGTGGTGGTATGGTAGCACGCTATATGGCTAATGGTGTGACGAGACAGCTAACGATGCTTTGTATCGATTAAATAATTTTTTTAAGAGCCATCGTGACAATTAGAAATCCCTGAAATGTGTGCTCTCTGGGGGGGGGGGGGGGGGGGGGGGGGGGTATTTGAGAAAATATGGGACATGTCAGTGAGAGGCCCTAAAAACTTTAGTTTTACTGGTTCTCCCAGCTGATTAAGAATTCATCCAAAGCGCAAAAATAGAATAAAGGGGCGTCATAAAAGCGTCACTGTTTTAAACTTACGTTGCTTACATTAATTATTTAGCATCCATCATGCGTATCACACCGCCATGTATGGACTGATATGCGGGTATGGACAACCATGCTTCGCTGCATCTGTCAAAACCATGGTCCTTGAAAGGTTTCTGCCAGCGGGACTTTCTTGATGATACCATGTCCGTGCTAGTGCATATGGGCAACTATAATTCAATACTTTCGTTCAAGCATCATATAAGCAAGCCGCCTATCCATGGCGATACGAGGGCGTGTGTGTAATTATTCACGAGAGTAAGGTGTAGAATTTCGTCATATGCCTTATCAAGATGGTTGCGGGGGGGGGGGGGGGGGTTCGCAGAGAACGGGTTCAAACCGTTTCCTCTCATGTATGGAATCGGACGGTCGCCGTTGGTGACGCTATTATGAGCGAGTATGATAATCACTCACATACTAGCTGTCCGCGCCGACGTAAGGCTAGTCAATGGTATTGGTTTGCCGTGTCGTTAGCACTTGGTCGATCGAAACCCGTCGACTGGCGATAGCATGCTCCTAGCAACGGCGACGCGCGGCCTCTTTATTAGGCCCCATGCGAGTGAATAACAAGCCCTACCTGTCGACAGACTTCGCTCGTCGAAGCAGCCTTTCTTATCGACTGCTTTCCCAAAATTTTAAAATTATTGATGGCTCGAATTATGAGTGCAGGTTGGAACGGAAAGAAACAAAAGATTTTATGGTTGGTCGTGGTCACTATTTCTATTATGGTACCAGTTCTGATATTTGAAACTAATGTTGTTGTCATTGATTTTTCTGCCGTACGTAGTTCGGTGAATACTTTCAAACTTGAGCCAAGCATGGAGGAGACAAATTATTCCTTTGATATCACGCTACTCCTCAATGTTTCTTCAGATTCTGGGCTGGTGACAGAAAATGCATGGACCACAGGTAAAGTGTCTCTGACTGCTGATAAAAAATATTGCGTGATGCACGGCACAGCACTGGACGGGAGAAAGCGGACAATACTGTTTGCTCTAATTGTGAACACAGATAAGCTGTGCGTGGCCGCACATACCTCTTGGGTGGACGCGCAGTGGCAGGAACCAGGCGACATCGCGCACCCATTGCCCCTTCTAATAATTCTAATCTTCTAATAAAAAAATCGATGGGCGCTATAAGGACGCTTTAAAACCAAATTCAAAAAAGAACTTATAACAGGGAAAAAGGCCCCCAATGGGACATCATCTGGCTCTGGCTAGTGTGAAGCCCAGAAACGTTTTGTATCGGGACCATTTTTTTATGTTTACCCCCCATCCTCAAGGACACCAGAGCTGTACAAAGAGCAAGTCTAAAAGTTTATTAGCACTGTCCCTTATAGGGTTGGGGTTCGAGCAAAGCCTACGTATCATCTCCGCCCTGTTCGATGTGTTCCACTCAAAATGGGATATGGTTTTCGTTAAAATGAGACATATCCAGGCGTGTCTAGTAAAAATGGGATAACGGTGCGCCAGCTTCGAGTTATCCCATTTTAGCTGGACATTCGGGGTGTGCGTCATTCGGGCGGGCGGGCGGGCGTTGCCCGTCTCAGATACTTCAACAACGATTAACTCAAAAGTAGCTTTTTTGCAGTTATCCTATTTTGATTGTAACATTTAAACAGTTTGAGTCTATTTAGTTATAACCTGTTTTCTTTGAGTATATACACGCCCTCCACGTTACCGCACAGGCCGCGTGTACATTCCCGAATAAAACAGATAGTACTCATAGTTACTCACAGGGTGACAGGTATCAATAAAATATCACGCTCATTATGGCTTGTGTGCTATCCCAGTGTGCAACAGGCTTGAGGTGGACCAAACCAGTTGAGTATACTCATGTTGCGAAGAAAAAGTGGGTCGAGTTAGCTCTTCTTATCACTGTCAAAGTCACTCTGTTTTCCACTCCTATTGTGATGTTAACCGCTCGTTTAACTACTCTATTTACTCCGCCTCAGCATACAGCGTACCGAGCATAGATCGCAAAGTGCAAGATCTGCCCGTCAGCAAGCAAATTGCAGCTTGCCAGGATTCAAGCGGCACATAAAATGCATATATAGATGGTTCTCATACAATACTTCTGGGGAAGTTGTGTAGTCATGTTCCAGCTAAATCAGTTCGCGTAACTAGTTCTCCCCTCTATCTCTTAGTTTGGTGATGTGCTGTGCCGCCAACATGGACATGCATAGCTGCAGTAGTAAAGCATGAGGGCCATTTTTCTGGAAAGAACGAGCACATGAAAAATTCAAAGTTATTGCAAGATTACAATGTCATCAGAACAGGCACTTCCTCTTTCTGATCTAACCTTCGTTACCTCAACATTTTTTCCAGATTCCGATTCGTTATCCACAATTCGGTTCCACGATTTAACACTTTTTCCCATCCCATTCGATTGGTGTCCTCAAAAATGGTCGAATTACACATCGATGGTCAGCAATCGTGCAGATAAGCTCATCAATTGCGATGACCTCATAGCCGGTGACAAAACAGCTATCGAGAAAGCCAAATCGTGGAAGCCACCTTGTTCATACAGCGATCAGGACATGGCCACGATTGCTTGCGATTGTTCACTTCTGAAAACTCTATTCCATTTCGAAACAGAACCAATGAGCGAAGAAGAATATAATTATCCTTTATCATTCATTCTAGTCGTAGAAAAAAATGTGGAACAAGTGGCCAGATTACTGGCGAGTATTTATCAACCACAAAATCTCTATTGTATCACATACGACGAACACAGCAGTCTCGAATTCAAGAGGGCCATAAGATGTTTGAAAAAATGTTTTGATAATGTGATTACACCTTTAAGACACGTGGAAATATTTTGGGCCGATATTTCCATTTTGGATGCAACTATGGCTTGCATGAGAAGACTGGTCAACGCGCATAAGAATCACGCTTGGAAATACGTCCAAATCCTTTCCTGGAATGACTTACCATTAAAAACAAATTTAGAAATGGTCAAAATTTTTAAAATTTTGAATGGAAGCAGCGACTCTGAACTGACGTATGGCCAAGCGGATAGATTTCGAAAGTATAATTACCGGGGTGGTCCGGATCAAACAAAATTAGGTGTGCCAAGGCCAATACCCCCGGAGGGCCTGACAATGTACAAGGGTAGTTTCGCGGTTAGCTTGCCCAGAGATTTGTCTGAGTATATGGTACATGATCCAGTGGCCAAACGTCTGCTGGCTTATTCGAGACCAGTGTGGGCCCCGGAGGAACAATTTTGGTCAACTCTGATCCACAATCCCAATTTAAATCACACAGCTTTATTCCCAGGCACATGTTTGCATTATTATCAATTAGAGGGCCGAACCAAAGACTGGATTTCACGATTCCAAATATGGAATGGCAATGATTGTGCCGGGCAGATGGTCAGCGGGTCGTGTTGTTTCGGTGTTGGTGATATGAAAATGCTTGTCGCTCAGAGGCACTTGATTGGGCATAAATTTTACGCCGATTTCCAGCCAGCTCTTTGGTATTGTATGCTCAAATGGCACCACGATAAAACATACAACGCATCCATTGCCTCCAATTATGCTTTGAACATTACTTATTACGAGAACTTGCCAGCCGTTCGATATCAGAAAATGTCGAACAGGTCGGAATTTCTTTGTTGACCGTTTTCTAGTCATGTGTGAGCTTTGAGCAAAATGTGCAAAAGGTTGCCTAATATGAACGATGTGTACACTAGCGAACAAAAGTGCCCAAGTGAGCAATATATATTCGATGTGTGCGGTAGAAGGCAATCAATAATAAATTCCAGATGCCTTTTCTTGCGATGAGTTCGATAGCACGAAACTCATATGTCGAAAACCCTTGAATTTTACAATCCACCATAAATTCTCATTTAAAATTTGGTTATCCACCTCGTGCAACCTGGCAACCGGCCTCGTGGCCTGGAGGGTTAGGCGTCTGCCTCTCACGCCGGATGCGCTGTTACGGGCGAGTGTTCGACTCGCGGGCCGGTCGGGCCATTTCGTGTAAAATGTGTCCCTTCACCCTCGAGTGCGCATAAGTGTTTGGTGATGTGGTAAAACATGAACATGAACATGTTATTTTCTAAAAGCTTGGTTCAACACTATTGGTTTTTGCCTGCTTTAATTAGTACATCAAGGGACAGTTCCTCCACACAGCCCGCATCGTCTTCCTCCTCAGGCATTTGTCGGGCACCAAGTCAAAGGCGGGTCTTCTGCTTGTTCTTGGATGGCTCGAGCAAATTTTTCCTCTCCCCGTTCCATCCACACTTTGACTGCGAAGCAGTGCCAGTGCTGGCGCCGTTCTTCGTCCTCTGGCAGCCTGCCCCGCAGCTTGTACAGGCTGGCCAGGTCAGCGGCATAGGTAGCGATGGTGATCATGTACGGCTCGAAGTAGGTGGTGTACACGTTGAGCATGGTCTCGCCACTCCTCAGCATCAGATTCAACTCGTCCGCTGTGCCCACGAACGCTGTGCCATTCTTCACCAACAGTTTGCGCATGCCCGTGAAGATCTTCTCGTTGAGTTGACCGAGACGGACGTTGTAGACTGGATGCCAGTAGGCCTCGGCCATGTCCAAGATGGATTTGCACCACTTGATTCCGATGGAAGGACGCTTGTTGTAGGCCATCCGCATCGTTTTCTTCCACTAAATCAAAATCCTACAAGAGACGCAGTGGCTTAAAAAACTGCAGTTTCTCACCTTCTTACTCAGCTCCCTGACGTTTTTCTGAGAATTCTTCCCGAATGCGTAGAGGATCAGTGACTTCGAGCTGCCGGAACTCGAGCTCTTTGACTCTCGACAATTGCACATCTTCTTCAATTTCATCGATCCTATCAGCACGGCGCGTTTCCACACGTACGGCACTTTGCACTCGGAGCACTCGACGGGGGCCGCGTCGTGCTGAATCTGATCGAGACGCTTGTCCGAGCACAGCACACATCGGCATTCGAAGAAGTAGCGAGGCTTGAGGGACTTGATACGTTGGTCTTTCATGGGACAACTGGTGCCGTAGCTGTGGTGCGAGCCGAACCCATACTGCAGTGTCAAGTTTTCAAACTCCTCTTTGGAGAACTGCATTGGGCTGGCGTCATCGCTGTCATTGTGATCGACGTATTCGATGACGATGCGCGATCCGTCGAATCTATACAAGCAGGAGGGACGGCAGCTGTGGTTGAAGCGAGACACGTTCAGGTAGATCACTTCGCCCAATTCTTTGATGCCGTCGGGACTCGGTTGCAGACGTAGATTCAACGAGAAGCCATTGATAGCAAGCCGATAGAAGAACTTCCTCAGCATCGACTTCGGGGTCGATCCCAGGTCAGTGTCTTGAAAGAACTTGTAGAAGCTCTTTTCCGTTAGTTTGTACAAGTGTTCGTGCGATACGCTGCGACGGAGCTCGCGTTCGTGCGTTAGCAAGTCGTCGAAATGACGATCCTGAATGTGGAGAAGGAACGTGACGTGTTACTGTCCTAAAGTACAGCAGACGCATTGGCTTACTTTGAACATGTGGTTGGGGAAGTCAAACGATAGCGAGGCGATCCCACGATCCAGCGAGTACCTCGCGATGATTCGACCCATCAATCGCGCTTCCAGGTCAGCAATCGTCGAACCATCTGTGCTCTTCCCCTGCAGCGTCGCCTTGCATTCGTTCTCATGGAATGGCCGATCATTGTCGTGGCAGGATTCGCTGCAATAGACCACGAGTTGGCACCCCATCTCGCATTGGTGCTTGGACCCGCTTTCATCCGAAGCGTCGGCTGCACAAAAGGAACACCGACTGTCGAGGTGCGAAGCAAACAACGCCACCGCGTAGGGCATCTCGCTAAAAACGTGCCTCAATTTCATTCTCGATCACTTCTCTGTCGATATGAATTTGAGATAGCGACTACCCGCTTCTGAAGGAATCCCTGGATTACAAGTGCCTTCATCGCTCGAGGAATGTACTGCTCATCGTCAGTCGTAGTGTAAAGTGGAATAGCTGCAGCCAACCATGGTCTGAGCTTCCAGCCAGATCGGATGGGGTTTGTTGGATCAGATCAGATCGGATGAGTTTCGGATTTTCAATAGCGCGCTTTTTTCGAATGGTTGCTCCTAATGATAAACAAACAGTATTTATTATCATGGTGTCATGACACAATTAGCGCCCCTCTCAAGGCTTTGCCACACTGCTCAACTATGAATTACAATCTGATGAAGTAAAAGAAGAAGATCCATGCTGCTCATCAATGAACCAACCGTTGCGTCGAACTTGAAAAATTCGAAACTGGTACTTCGTTTTTAGATGCGAAAGAAAGCACTCTGCAAAATATGAGGCGTCTGGCTAAGTGGTCAGCGCCTAAAGTCCTAGGAATTTTCGAAATTCTTCTGTATTTTTTGGTTTTTCGAGAAAAAAACTCGAAACCGATCGTTGGAAGCTTAGACTCCATAC